>JAVQJG010058614.1:0-18446 GCA_036024015.1 Craterocephalus amniculus | reverse complement strand
TCGAGCCTCAGCTAGGGAGGGGGGTTCCAACAATGGCCTTTTAAAAGCCCAGAAGTGGGTTCCTGGCTCTGCACTTAACTGGTTTGAGTCATATCCAAAAGACAGGGACTACTATGTGTCTATAAGTAACTATAAATCTGAATAAACCATCAGGGTCAGGTCTACTTTCAGTTCCCGGAGTCACGACTAAACACGGAGAGGCAGCGTTCAGTTTTTATGCTCCTCACATGTGGAACATACTCCCAGAAAGCTGCTGGTCTGCTGGAGCTGTCAGAAGTTTTACATCAGGGTTAAACACTTTTCTATTTGCAGCCTTTTATGAAACTAAATTATATTTTATCTTAGGGTTTCCTGCCTCTCTTTATTATTTTGCTATTTCGCTCTGTTTTAGTTCTTCTTAATGCTTAACCTTGAATTGTCCTCAACAATGTATTGTACAAATAAACTTGCCTTTCTGAATGGAATTTGAATGTTCTCCCAGTGAATGCTGGTACACCTTCTTCCCCCTCCACTCTCCAAACTGAGGTGGGTGTGAATGAGCGTTTTCATCCTGTGGCAGGCTGGTAACCTGTCCAGGGTGTACCCTGCCTCACACCTGCTCTTTGCTGGGATTCAGTAACCCTGTATAGACGAGGGCCGGTGTCCACAGGTATTCAGTGTGCACCAGCTGCAACACCTGATTCACACAAATTTGATCACCAAAATCTTGTACAGTTCTGCACAACTTTGTTAAGGACTTGTTATCTGAATCAGTTGCTGTAGAAAAACATCCAAACCTGCAGGACTGGACTGATGATATAAGTCCTTCTATAATGAATTGACTTTATTTTAAAACACTTGTGAAACTGGACTGATGTGGATCATGAAATATATTTGATATGATCTGATTACAATGAATTGGATTTAAATGGTAACTCAGGAACTGGCCCTACAAGGTGAACTCTGTTTTATAACAGGTATATCTGACCATGTATGGCTACCAACATTAGATACATAAAAAGGAACAAAAGCAGATATATTCTTAGCCACACACTGCAGAGTTGGACAATGCCTTTGCAGCTATGATACTTTTAAGTTGTATGTCTATTATCTGGGACAGAACAGAAAATCCCATGTATAATCAGCTTAAAACACGTATTTGTATTGCAGGCGTTTTGAAAAAAATCTCTCCGGTGAATACATGGAGGCTGTCTCACTAACTCCACATCAAATGAACCTGTGACAAATAAGCTGCTCTGACAGCCTTTGGTGCCAAAAGACATCATCCAAAGGCCCATCGGATTTCACTTTACTTTGTCATCCTTTTAAGTTGTACTGGCCGACTAATTTTAAGAAAATAGCTGACCATTATTTCCCCTCTTCTAAAAAGTATTCACGTTAACAATGCCTGATCAATAATCAATCTGTGTATGCATGGACAGGGAAAAGAACATCGCTCGCTAAACTGTCATTCTTTGTAAAGTCTGCAAGTCTATGATTCAGGCATGCATACAGTATGTCTTTAGTGTGTGTTTGTGCACATGACAGCCTGTGTGTGTAAATGTTCTGTATCATTAATGTGCTCAAGGCGACGTAGAAATGCTCACGTAGCATTTATATTGATCCCGTAAGCTCTGTAATCCTCTTATGATGAATGAGTCCGTGGCTGTTGGATGGCCTATCGTCATAGCCTTTATACTGCTTGCCTCGGGAAAACCTATCCCCATGCAATTAGCATGTTGATGGCATCACTGAGTGCGCGAAGCTGCTGCTGCTCATGCACAGACAGAATGACAGAGTGAAGGGAGAAGGAGCAGACTCGGCTCTGCATTATTCAACAGGATGATCGTGGATGCTGGCAGGGGAGCCGCTGTGAGCTGATGGAATTCTGCTGCAGCAATCGACGCATCGTTGCGGCTCTAGTGCAGTTTAAGCAAGTGAAAGAAAGTGAAGCCGTACCCAGATGTTTGTACAGTACTGGTGGCACTTTCAGAGGTCCATCTTTATTGACTGTAGAGATCTATTTTACAGGCAATTACATCTGTCAAACTGACACACTGTAGATCTTGTTGATACCACTGATTATGAGGGAGTAGGCTAACATTTACAAACAAGCATTATTTGGGCAGGAAAAAACACTCAAGGGTTAAAGATCCATTAAACAGTGTTCATCATGTGCAAATGTAGTCAGGTTATCCAAATGTCACTTTTCTCTGGTATGCGGCAGTCAGAGGTCTTTGTTTTTATGTGATGACATTCATAGAAACAGTTTACATGTCGTTCAGTGGTGTGATGTAGAATTTTTTTGAAGAAGTAGAAAATCTTGGCAGCTTGCCTCCCCTGCTCCTGTTCCTGTTTCAACGTGTCAGTGTGACGGGCATGGCGCTGTAGTTCGAGCACCCTTCATTTCTGTATATTCTGCTCTCTAGGAGCCAAAACATATTTTCATCTTTCAAACTGGTGTTGAACAACAGCTTTCTATGTTTTCTGAAGCTCTTGCAAAGTTTTGTTTTGGACATCGGCTTCTTATTACAGTAACTCAATTTCTGTCCTTATACCTGAATATTTTCAGAGGAATGTTTCCTTTTTGTTTGTTAAGCCACTTAACACCATAAATCATTCAGTGATAAGCAGAACAAGACTTCCAACACAACAAATGATGAATCACAAAGATATTTCTCCCCTACTGCTTCAGTTGCATCTCTGAGACGAAAACCGTTTGATGGGCATAAATGGAAGGTGATTCCCAAAGAACCATTTGCAGAAAACTCGGCATATCAGCATGGTGTGTGAAAACTGGAAAAAATAAAGGCATTGGGTCAAATCTCCAAACTATCTACTGCGGATGAAATGGGAACAAATCCAACCAAGCTGACACAGGACGTGAGAGATGCATCTAATGTTGGCCTAGGCCTCATTAGAGATGGTCTAAAAGGAGAGGTTGCTGTCTCTAAGTCATTCTTAACCCTTTCAGGAAAATGTTTAAGTCAATCCCAACATAGATCCTTCTAAGGTGCCACTTCGCAGCAGGAGGTGCTCAAGCACCTGCTAAATATCAAAAGAGACCCCATGGTTAAAATAACAGCACAAATATGGAAGCTGACGTGCATGTGGACCCACAGCCAGATAGAAATGGTTAATTTAATAAGAGAATAACCATGAAGCAGTTATTTTAGGAATGTGATTTAATACAGATATATTAACAGTATATAAAACTGATCTTTGGTTATGTTAGAATGTGCACCTTTAACGCTGCTTTTTCACTTTTTACAGAGAAAGTAGATATTGGAGAACAGTAAAGATGCATGTGTCTGAGAGGAAGGAATCTAACTTCCAAAAGACAAATCAAACAAACTTTTATTTCAGTTGGAAAAAACAGTGTGTCCACCAAAGTTTGTGTGGATGTGTAGATTTGAATTATTCAACATAAAGTTTGAAACAAAGTGCATGGCGTGCATCAGTTCACTTAGCAGTCGCCAAGTTGGCAACAACATGAGGAAGAAGAGGAGACAGTGACCCATTATGGAAGGAGTGTAGCAACAGAAGAAGAGTGCAGAGTCAAGGCTGGTGTTGAATTTGATTATCTCCCAGTCTGGCTGGCTGGAGGGAGGGTTTGTTGCTGACTGTCCGCTGAATATTTCAGCTGATTCATTCAGCACAGGAAGCAAGTGAACGAAAAATCTGGATGGTGCAATCTGTTATGTACACATGCAATTTATTTACAACTAAAATATATTCTTTTTGATGCTGCTACCGGATTTTGTTCTCACAATTTTTTTATTGATAAAAAAGCCATATTTATAGACTAATTAATGAGAAGTGTTTGGCAAGGCCAAAGTCAGTCTGAAACCTTTTATTTTATTTTATAGTTTTCAACATTTCAAGAGGGTTGAATGTATTATATTAAGTGCTATAGGATTTATGGCAGAAAAGTTAACATAAAAGCTAAAGTTTGGACATCCTCCCTCTTTCACCGATCCTCCAAACCATCCTCATTTTTTCATCCCCTTCTCACAAAAATGGACCAAACAAAAGTCCTGCACAGGGCACCAAAGTAGCAAGAGCCAGCTCAGAGTTGTTTGTAATTTAACTCAGCGTTTCTACTAGTTATAAGTTATACTTACACACTGTACCTTTATAGTAATACTGATACAAATACGGTTGGCCCATTTTGAGCCGATTTTCCAGTCGCACGACAAGTTCACGGATTCGGCCCGAATTTGGGCTCAATCGTGGGTTGTGCCTCGTGCATTCTACATGAGATCACGAGCCGCGATCAGCGCCTCACGACCAGCTCCCAATCAGAAATCGTGGATTTCAATGTTTGAAATCCTTGCGATTGTCGTGAGGAAGTTGGGGCAGGGCTACATGCTGACTAGCTTCAAATTGCGTGCGCCGGCTTAAATTCCAGAGACGTATTCTTCTAAAATATTAAGAATTTAAACGCATTATAAGACAAAAAAACAACAATTGCTCCTGCTTCAGCAGCAGGAATTTCAGACTTAATAATGTAAACTTTGTTAGATTAGGCTTTATTATTAATTCATCGGACAGTATAAACGTACAGCACCCTGATCACTTTATTACAGTCCAAACGTGTCGGGCAGCTCCCTCCCTTTCCGTTATATTTCTTTTGTCTCACTGTTACCGACATATATAAAGTTATGGGCTTCATAACTTCTCTGCAGCTCATCGCGCTGGGTGAGCGCGTTTCTGTTGGAATATATATTCTGTGAAAGCGCAAGTTGTTGCAGTTCCATGAAATCCTGCTTCCGTAGTTCTGTGTGAGAATTATGATTAATCCCGTTATTATCTGAGACGCAACCCTGTGATCTCTAGTCGTTTTTCATGCTTTCCTGATAATAACAAAAATCATTTAAGTTTCACCATCAATAGCCATGGCATCAGACAACCACAAACAGTGCTTTCAGCCATTCCGTTTCTTTTCTATTGTAGTCACACACGAAAGTTAGTGCTGACTGCAGAATAATTATTTTTTTGGACGCACAGTGTGAGCTGTTGAGTCGCATCGGACCACTGGGGTTCTGGGCATCGTACAGTGTAAGCACATGAATCGTGCAGGATGAACTTTTGAATCCTGCGATCTATTCATGCAGTTTGAGACGGACCTGCGAGGCACGACTGAGAAAAATCGCACCGTGTAGGCCCAGCTTAAGGCCAGCACATCTAATGAAGATGAACAAAAGGCGCAATCCTGAAGTGGGAAAAACACAAAGACGAAGATAAAGATTCTGCTACAGAAGTAGATTTCTCTTTCATTTAACCTGCAAAACGTATAGTGTGTGTTTTTTCTACAGGACAGTAGAGTATCTGTAAGCTGCAAGGTTTCCGGCGAAGCGCCGTCACCGTATCATCCTCTAACAGAATATGACATGATGAAATTATACTCACATCAGAAAAGGATGCATTATTTAAACATGCAACATGAGGAAAAACCCTGCTGTTTCTCTGGGTCATCCCTTCACTTCACAGCATGGTGTGCAGCGACACATAAAAAAGACGAAATGTATCTTGTTAATGCAGTCTTTTTTATTAAATCACTCTGGAGAGGGCCCAGAATGTGTACATTAACATTGTGAATGCTACATATTTGGACTTCATACTTTTGGAGCCTTATGGAGTCAGAAGCTCCCCAAGGCATTCCCCAGCAGATGCATTTGCACCACAGATAGGGATGCCGACAAGCTTGTGGATATTAGACAAGCAGAAAATAGTGTCACAGTTATTCATTCTCATTTTGGCTCAATAAACCCTGGGTTTGACATTCAGTTTGTTTCTCCATGTCCTGATTAGGGATTCAGGTTTTTTCAATTTAGGGGTCAGGTTTATTTAATTCCACTATTGCTTGCAGTATTAATGCCATGATTAATTAATTGTAAAGATTCCTCACTTCTTCATAAATAAGGGGGTTAAAGTGGGTTTTTAGTGGATTCGGCTCACAGCTGTAACAAGGTAGCTACATGGCCAAAATCAGCTTCTCTCTGAGATAATGGCAAATTCAGATTTTTAATATGACATGAGAAATAACTTTATGGTTTGAATTTATGGAAAAGAGAAAAAGTTCACTCTAATGAGTAATCTCTTTGCATCAGCGCATTTATTCAACAGCCCTGATTAAAACTTCAGAACCTTTAAGGACTGTTGTGTTTTTACGCATTTACAGTGTTAGGAAGTTAATTAACACATAATAATCATGCTAATCATTAAAGTGGTGATTATTTCTTTAACAATAATCTCATCAAAAAAATCTTAACGCGGCGTTGCATTTTTTGTGGTGCAGACAAAAAAACCAACTTCTTCCAAAGAACTTAACAATTTGCCTAATTTTGCTAATTTGCCTTGGACTTTATTACATAATTATTGCTTTTTATAACTTTAAAGGATAAAAACAATAATTAGCATTAAATCAGATCATATTCTGCTTGTTTAGCTGTTCATAGTGAATGTTTTTTCACCACATAAGTCTGTAGTCTGCATAAGTGCACATGACACATTCTGACATTCTAGCAAAAACTGACAGGGTATAATAGACACAAATGTAATCTCTTACAAGCAGTCAGACAATGTGTGTGTTTGTATTACAAATTAAAAAGACATCCCTGAAGCCAAAAGGCATATTTTCCCACAGAAAACAATATAAATATTAATATTTCTGTAAAACTGTTGACAGGACACATTAAAAGTAGTTTATAATCTTCAGCTTTTGTTTTGACAAGAAATTTGAAATTTACATGAAGACTTGAGACTTCTGTCTTTTCCGAAGAGTTCTCGCTTGATAACTTCAAGTAATAACTTCATGCTTTGCTAACCTCTTCATGTTTAGGTGTCATAATAAAGCCACCATATAAAAGCCTCAGACAAAACCAAAACCAAGAAAAGTTCCTGCATAATGTCACCGTGTGTAGCTGATGGGCTAAACAGGAACACACGGCTAGGCCAGCAGGGGAATCACTAATGTACATGTGCAGCGGACCAAACAATATGAATGCTGACCCCGAAGCTAGAAAACATTTTTGGCTCATTTGCCAGAGAGCAAGTTTTGCGTAAAGCAAGTGGGCGCCTCATTTGAGTTTGTATCCAGGTCTTATCTGTGGTTTGTGTGGTGCAGAGGTTGTGTGGGTAATGAGAACATCAAGGAGGATTCCCATTCATGCCCCCCCTCCTTTCCGTTTCATTTTCCTGATATAACAATGAATAAAGACTCTAAGCGGTGTCTTTAATCAAAGTGAAGAAAAGTGGAGGCATCTCGCTGCTTGACTGTAATCAATAACACCCCACCCCTAATGAGCTGCAGACGGATGCAGGCCCTCTGGAGTGTACACATATTCCAATTATCAGCAAACATGCAATCATGTTTGGATGCAGCAAGCCTCATCTGCATGTGAATCGGAGCCATTTGGAGATGAGCTGCAGCAAAGGAAGGGAGCTGCAGCCTGACAATGACCCTGGTCTGAACGTGTCCCCCCATATAAGAGTAGTCACAGTCAAAAATATGGCAGAAACAGGGGGAAGCACCCCTTAATGCTCCGCTCTGACAGGCCTCGCCGCTCACAGCTGCAGCCATTCTCACATTTAGTGCGTATGGTTTAAAACACAAGATAACCAGATGTTAGTATTTACAAATTCATGTATATTAGCTTCATTAAAGCTACTTTGATCAAATTATGCGTTGTGTAAACAACTGAAATACTATCCAAATTCCATCTTTGTTTACAAGCAGTTCCATGTTTACATTTCAAAAGGATCTCTTGTGCTCATTGGAATTGGTTTAATGGGCTTTTCGTGTCTGTCTCAAAGAGAAGAGATGAATGACAGGACTGAAAAATCAAAGACAGCCTGCATGGATGTTGCAATCAGATATTTGTATCTGCACGCTACATAATGGGGGCCTTCATGTGCATGGCAGAAAACGCTCCTCAATCCGTCTGAAGATTTCTTGTTGAACATGTTTCATGGCAAAATTACAGATGAATTTATAAAGATAGAACTACTTTTATGGTCTGCTAGAGACAGTCTACAGACACAGAAGAAACACCTGCGTTCTTCAGTTTAATGCTGCTGAGTTCAAGATCAGTATTCAGGGCTAATATTTAGTTTCCTTTTTAGTTTTTTTACTACTCCCTCCATGAATCACAATGTCACCCCCTTCAACCTGAGGGCTGGGGCACAAGTCCCTGGAAGGATCTCCTGAGGCAAAGAATCACCCTTGACCCAGGCCTGTGACGAAAGATCTCCATTGACTGGCATCAGGATGACAGATATCTAAAAGAAGGAAAGCAGGGCACCATACTGGAGCCGGGCCTACCAAAGGAGCTCACCTCAGCTGTCAAAACATCCCAAATAATTAGCTCTGCATTTCCAACATCTGCCATCTTTGTTCCTGGAGTTGATTTAAAGCATCTGGCAGGGCACAGAGGAGTATTACCTGTTTGCAAATCAGCCCTCTGATGCATCACTCTTCGTTTTTCTATGACAAGAATGACCTTACAGCACATCTCTGCATCATATCTTCCCTCGAAGACAATTATGATAAATCATTATTGCTTTTTGTTTTCTGCTTTTCATTATTTGTTTAACATATATTTCCCACTATGAGTGCAAACAGAGAGCGCCTGCCTTCATACTGTGATCGTTCAGTTTTCCACAGCTCAGTACGGTGGCCAGGATGCAAGGAAAATGTATTATGGCAGCTTTCCGTTAGATGGAGAATTGTTACTTATTTAGATTTCAAACATGGGACTATTACTGTAAGGAGGTGCAAGTCTCATCTTCATCATTACATCGTTAAAATCCCTGCTTATGTTTAAAGTCTATGTCCCTGCATGATCAAGCCTCTAAGTATGCAAGAGACTGAAGCCAAAACATAAAATGTAAGACTGAGACTTGGAGGTCTTGTTATCAGGGGCTGCTCATCGACTGAAACTTACAACAAAAAGGAAACTGTTCATCAAATTGTTTTTTCTAAAACTTCTTGTTCTTGTCCCTGTGTCCCTGTTAAAAGGCAGCTTTTTGTTTGCGATACATTTTGTGCTTTGGAATCATTTGATTACTAAAATGTAGTTGTCACACTTCTCATTTTTCTGCTTGTTGTTATTGCCTATCCTGTACAGCACTTTGGTCAGAGGCTGTTTTAAATGTGCTTTGGAAAAATAAATAACTTGATTCAGTTGCAAAGATAATGCCTTTTGCCCGTATGTTTATTTATATGGGAAAACAAGACTACCCATGGCTTTCCACATGCTTCCAGACAACAACAAAAATCCAAAGACCTCTTAAAAAGAAAGAAACACTGGGTGCAGAGTTTGAAGAGAAGTTAAACCAGAGCTCAGGTCCTCATAATCAGAAGTTTCTAATCTGAACTCAAAGATAAAGATGAAAGCATCCAGAAATGAAGCAACCATGACAACACCAGGAATAAAAAGGGAGAAGTAATGGTGACCATGAGTACTGTTTTTTTTACAAAGTTTCTGGTTCAAACCTCGGCTGGAGCCTCTCCATTTAGAGTTTCCATCTTCTGCCTGCACATGCAGGAATTTTCTCCAGTAACCTCACAAAGTCCACAGATGTTGGATTCACTGCTACTTCTACATTTACCATAACTAAGATAACCTGTGGCAGAATAAGAAGCTCTAATTATTAATGCTGTTAATATTCTATAACTGAACAGTGTGACTTAGAGGGGTACAAACTGGAGATGGACCAGTGACTGTCAGTTCCGTCAGACCGGCCGAGGAATAACAGCTGATGAGGGAAACAATGCAGTAAAAACAAAAATTTACCTTATTTTTGTCTGGTAGAAGAAACTGAAATATATCACCAGAGGTAGCAAGGAAAAGTGTCAGAACAAGAGAAAAGACGAGTTAACCTCAGACTGGCTCTTACTGAATGCTCACAGAGGAGAGAGAGAGAGAGAGAATTGAAAAATATCCGTGTCTGAATATGTGTCTAGTATTTATCGTTTATGAAAATTAAATAATTGGAGCTAAATTATAAAGCGATTTCTATTACTTTTCCCATTATTCTGCCCTGTGAATATATATTCGAAGGTGTGCATCCATCTTCATATATAAATATTAATGTTTCCCTCTTTTGCTGATAGATGATGCCACATAGTGTTGTTTGAAACCCCCTAACAGACAAACACCTCTCAGTTATATAAAATCATACCCTGACATTTCCTGGGATCTGATGGGCGCTGGAACAAGGCAGAGACTGACACATCGGCTATAAACCTCAGTTAAGTTATGTCAAGGGAAATTGATGAGGGTTTTTATTTTTCATTTATACTAATGTAACACTGTTTGTTATGAGGTTTATTTTGATTGATTGTGATGGTTCTCCATCTATAAAGGAGAGAACATTTCATTCAGCTTTAAGTCTGCACTCCATTGACTGGCTTATTTCTCCATTAAGGAACCAGTGTGGGATTTTTCAAGCCTCCTCAACAAGTCTACAGATTTATTTGACTGACATCACATGCTTAGAGATGGAAGCCGTTCATCTTTGTCAGATATTTTCTTTTCATTTCATCACACACTCATACTTTGAGCTTAACAAAAACTTTCCTCAGATATTCAAATGAAGGCCGGCTGATACATTAATCTTTAACCCTAAGCATTCAGTTCATAAGTAGAAGCAGACAAGCTTATGTTGAAAGTGTCACCACCTGGATTCCACTAATGCTTGTCTTCCTTTTGTGGTGGCACTGCAGCTACAGCTTACCCGCTAATGCCAGAGGGAAATCTAGCTGTTCCAATATGCAAATAGTCTCAACGCGACACATGAGAACTCTGCTCAGCATAGCAACTACACTGATCTTCTACTGATGGCTTTTCAGTGCGAAGAGGCTTTATGGGGGTGGAAGCAGCAATTTATATAAAGCCAAACAATTAATCAGGCCATTGAGTTATTTTTTAATTACTGCCAGAATCCTATCACTAAGGAGAAGAAATGCAGTTGCGAATATTTTTTTCCTTTTCAATGGTCACCTCGTTAGGTAGACCAAACTAGTAACAGGTTGGACCCTCGTAAATTCAGAACTAGAGCCAACGAGGTGTTCCTCAGAGATTTTGCTCCATATTGACATGACAGCATCACACAGTTGCTGCACATCCATGAGGAGACTCTCCTGTTCCACCTCATTCCATGATGGATGCTGGGATATTGATGCTGGGTGGCTGTGGAGGCCATTAGAGTCCAGAGGACTTGTTAATCTGAGCTGTGTGACATGGAGCATCATCCTGCTGGAAGCATCATCAGAAGATGCTCTGCTGGGCTCAGACAGGGATGGCATTGTCAGCAGCGGTACTCAGGAAGGTTGTGCTGGTTAACCATCTCTAGGGTTTACAGAAAATGAAAAAACCATGGTTTGTGTATGAAAATTCTAGAATCAGACCAACAACTGTTACGTTCAAAGTCACGTAAATCCCCTTTCCTCCTACTTCTGATGCTCAGTTTGAACTTCAGTAAGTTATCTTTTGCCATGGTCTGTTGGTTTTTTCTTTATGTTCATTGTTCTGTCCTGTTTCCTCTTTTATTGTGTGGAATTTATATCATTTGTGTATTTTTTTTACTTCTTACTCCTTAAATTCGTTTCCAACTGTCAAACCTGCTTCTTGTTTTGTAATCAGTCCTTCATATGCTCCAGGTTTGCCTCTGTTCATTGTGTGAGCTCAGCTGAGTAAATCAGTCCTGCAGTAATTTTCAGTTGTGTGTTTTACTCTATTAAATTATTAGTTTCTAAAACTTTTTCTGCAGGGCGCCATTTTCACCAACAACAATGTTAATATTAACAACCCCCCCTGCCCCATCAACATTTGCAATGAATTGTATAAACAAAATGTGCCTTAAAATGATGTTTGGCAAAGAAAGTCTTTAGTGTATTAGCTGCTACTTCAGGTATAATCATATCAATGGTGGAGGAAAGTATTAATTCCTCTGTCACAGCAAGAGGCTTTTAGGAATGGGAAACAACACACTACTTTATATGGAGGTAAGTTTTAACAAGACGGATGTTCATCTAGTGAAAACAACTCTGCTATCCACTGCTATTGGGTTGTTTATTTCTGAAGTAATCAAAAGGCTTTTCTCAGTAGTTTTGTAGATGCTCATATTTTAATTCATGTGACACACTGGTCTGTTTTCTTTGTCCACTATAGACCATTACATTACATTACAATTACCTGGTCAAGACCAGTACAAGATACGTTTCATGTTATTTTCAAAATTTGGGAAGCATTGAATGAAATCTTCATTCATGCTTCCAGCTGCTGCTGGCGGGGGCAGACCTGTGTAAAACTGTTGGTCTTTTCACTTTCTGAAAACGGTATGGTTTTGTAATAACTGGGCACAACATGAGGATTTAAACCAATTAGAAAATATTTGTAAAACTAAAAGGTGACCAACAGTACTGATTTATGGTTGGGGGTGATAGGGTCCGATAGAGACAACCTATAAGTGCACCATCTGCATCTTCTATCCCCTTATGGCCCCTGATTAATTTCTTATGTTAACATGCAATTGAACATAAAAAAATGGCCAGTGATACTCAGGGAAATATTACCAAAGTCATACTGCTACTGCATACTCTAAGATTATCAAATCTTTTGATAAGTGTATAAATATAGCCACTGAAAATATACTAAATGCAAAGAGCTTTATATTCCTGAAAAAATGTCTGCAGGAAAAAAGTTCAGTAAAAAAACAGGGGGAAGATGGATGGGAGGCATTTAAATGTCAGTCTCCATTATATGCAGGGAGCAGAAGAAGCTAGAAAATGGTTGGGAAGAAGAGAATAGGTGAGAAATAGCTTTTGGCGAGAAGCCTGATCAGCAAAGGGACAGCAGACAACAGGAGAGCTATGGATGGATTAAAGGCAGAACACAAGGGATCAAGCATGGAATAGATTGTCAGGTAAAGCTCTTTATTCACACCGATGGACTCAGCATTCAGATAAATCTCACTGGGTTCAAGACAGTATCAACACATGGATATCTGACAGATGCTGCATGGTTCTGACTATTGCAAGTGTTGAAGCACAGAACATAATGGTTGAAATATCCTTTAGAAATACCTTCAAATACCATTTTCTCTGCAGTGGAAGGGCAGCAACACTGAGGAAGCACAAGACATCCTCTCTGAACGCATCATTTTTACGTAACAGTGGTAGATCAGTGCCACGTCGGTGTGTGCGTAACAGCCCCCCAGCATTGTGTAATCAGCTGAATTAGGCATAAAACAGTGCATCAACTTCAACCTTCCCGTTCCATTTCTGCTCTTACAAACACGAAACCAATCAACAAAGAACATCAGTCTGAGAAGTGGGCAATTTATAATTTAGCCCCCATTTCACAGGAAGGAATTACTAAGAACTAACTTGCAACTTTCTGAATCAGAAAACTCTTTAGCCAACACGGGACTTTATTTGATAAAAGGTACATTTGAAAGCTATGGAAACATACTATTGGCGGTCGTTATAGGGCTTAAAACTGACATTTCCATAAGATCATTTACTGTTTGGTATAGTTGCACCCACAGCTGTTGCTTCCTTGTTAAAGTCCAAACATTTAACAGCAACATTTTATTCCAACAAGGATGAATAAATTCAAAAGATTTTGGTCAATAGTATTCCTTCAAGGCACAGCTTGAATTCATGACAATTCCAGCTAAATCTCAGTGATTGGAATTAAATTAAAACATCAGGGGAATTAAAACAGATTAATGTAAATTAATTCTGCTGTCTAGTTTAACATGAAAATAAATGAACCGATACCTCTATGGAAGCCACACAGCGCTCCCATCCCCACCATTGTTAAGCTTTCAGTTTAATAGAACATAACATGATAGTGGAGCTCTGTTTGTCATTTACTCTGCATTTCAAAGCCCTTCAACCAATTTCCCCACACAGATGGCACAGCAAATACGATCAGGGATATCAGCACAATTGTCTCCATCACTCTGCAGCCATTTGTAACCTCTATCAGCAATTTTCCCTGCAAACAGAAAACACTCAACTAAAAAAACAGAGGATTTATGCAAACTCTGCAAATTTAGCAGCTGGTATGAAATTGAATATTCCAGGGAGTCAGATGAACACCTCAGTTTAAAAAGGTGATGAGTGCTTTTACTTGCCTTTATGTTTGGTGATGTAAATCATCACTTGTAGAGGGAGAAAAAAACTCATTTAAAGAAGAACAAGAGTGGAAAATCAAATATTTATGCAATTTGGAAAGGGCTGTATAGATAAATGTGGCACACATTTAGATTTTTGCAATTAAAAATGAAGGGGTGATTATTCTTGTCATGTCTTTTGTTGGTGCCCCCTGCATGCGCCTGCAGCCATTGTGAACAAGCTGCCTGGAAGCATTTCCCCAAGGCTTTGATACCGCTTATTTCTCAATAACCGCACACAAGCTTGAGAAAATGAGCCATTGATCAAAGACACGGAGGAGAAAGTGGCATAGATCAGGTTGCTAATTTCAATATGAATGATGTGTCAAATCAATGACTGACCCTGCAGCATGCCTTCACACAGATATTGGCCAACAAAACAAATGATTGCCCCAAAATATGCAAATAAGAATGCAGAATGGTGGATTTTATTAGAAAATACCACACAACAAAGACTGTCCATCAATGACTGCGGCAGCACAGAATATTACTGCAGACAGACCTTGCTTTCTTTACTTTTCATCTGCCCCTTTGCCCCCCACTAAATTACTTTGCTATAGCTCTTTACATCAACAAGGAGTTATTGTATGTTTCCATCTTCTCTCCTCTGCAGAATTAAAAGAAACACATTCACCGTAAACATCACCCAAAGCTCAGCTTCATTAGCCCTGTAGGGAAATTTGTCTTGATGCCGTGCCCATTAATGCTTCACAACAACACAGAACCACTGAGTCAACATAAGAAGTTTAAGTATGCAGAGGAGATTTGATTTATCCAGCCATTTCTGAGCTCTTACTCAAGACATGCTTTTCTCCCCACAGACATGGCCCCTCATGCCATTTTCAGATTTCTATGTTAAATTCTTCATGCAAAACACCCCAGCTAGAGCACGTTATCCAGCGCAACTGTTTAGCGCAGACATTTTTGCACTGTTAGGGTGAAACCACATGGATGTTCCAAATGTAGAGGCATGGCTCATCACTGAGTTTGCTTTGGTCTACAGGCAGAGCTCAACAGCAAACTGAGGGGCTTTTAGCTCCTTTAAGGTACATTTAAAAGCAGTGAAAAACATGAGTGAAACTGGTTAGTTCAGGTTAGGCTTTGCTGAGTCTTCACAGGTAACAGCATGAGTGAAGCCTGAAGAAATTTCTAAAAAATATTTACAGCCTGCAGTGTCACATGGAAACCCCGAAACTGACAGCACATTCCTCAAGTGCTGTGAGAGAAAGAAATAAGAAGCTTGCTACAAGTTATTAACAGCTACCAGGATGAGCAAGCTAGCCGTTAGCCACCAGGCAGGGTCCGACTGAATGAGGCTACATCAATACAAAGATTAACCAATTTTTTTTTAATTGTTTTTGTACCAGTTTAACCAACTTGTAGATTTTGTTTTGTATAAAGAAGTTAATGGTTACACCAATAGGCTCCATTTTAATCTACAGTTTCCTGAAAATCAACAACTCTGTGACCAAATGACAGTGAACTTTATGCGATGTTAGGATGTAAATAAGTCGCTGCATTGAGTGACTTATTGACATCCTTGGGCGTAATCTGAGGCTTTTTCGGTTGTAGCAGGAAATATGTACATGCACCATCACCTCCAGCTCCACTTTTTGCTTTTTTCTGTTACAGTATTCCTCCTTCATGGTGTCTTGTTCTTTTGTCTTTTGGCTGCCCTCAAAGTTCACCACAACAAATCATCTACCTCCATCCTTTGCACCCTCTTCTGTCCCCCAACAAACCTCCTCTTTGGTCATCTGCAGGAAAGCAGTAGGATGCATTCTGTCTGATTCATTATGTCTGAAGGTGATAATTCTTGCGGTTTCAAACTCTTCTTGGTGTAAGTGTTTAAGAGAAATGCTCCTCCGTGATGATTTATCGCTATTTGCAACTATAATGATATGATTACACCATGTTCCCCCATTGTAAATCCATTTGAGGGCATTGTAAATTACCACCTCCATTTCTGCTAGTACCCTCAAGTAGAGTCAACTTTAACATTTTTAATAAGTTCATCATTATTTTAGAGTATATTTCTATTATTATTAGTCAGTATGAAATTGCCCATTTATATATTTATTGTTAGGTATGTTAATGGTTTGATACTAGTTAGCTTGCATGTGCTGTTTCAGACATTGAGGTTGGATTATAACTTGCAACTTTGAACTTCTTTTCATGCTGTGCAGTTTTCCCTCATTGAGAACAGGAAGCGTGTGGGAGTCAGCATGTTAAGTCAAGGCTTTCCATCACCAGACTGGCAGACAGTCATATTTAAACCACTTAAATTGCCTGGCTTTGAAACAGTGATAAGAGCCCGTTAATAAGAACTTCCTGCTGTGCAGAAGCAACACAGTGAGTGAGTCACTGGAGAACATTTAAAAGAAAAACTGAGATCTTATTTACATGACAAAAAAAATGTAATTCAGTGTCAATTTAAAACAAACCCACACAAACCAAAAAATGTATTCTTAAGGAGATATACATAGTATAAAGTTCTAGTTTCTCCTATGTGACAGCTTTTTACACTCCAACAACAGAAAGCTTTTTTTTTTAAAGACGGGATTCGTGGCTCTTCGAAGGGAGCCAGATCTTTAGGAGCAGTTCCTTTCAAAACTGGCTCTTTTTAAATGACTAACTCATTTATATCAAGGAAACTGAATCACTGGGAACAATTATAATGTAAGATTTGGATCTGAATAATTCAAACAATATTTACTCTGTAGGTGGGAATTATTCTGAAATATTGGTTATAATTGGTTACAATGAAAACAATATAACTATAACATGGGTTATATATACATATAAATAAATAAATAAATAAATAAATAATTAGGCTGCAACTCTCAATCTCCATGCAAAATAATTCCACTCCAAAATTTTTGTTATTCAAAAAAATCACAATAGATGATACATAATTAATACATTTATAAAATCTACTAAACAAGATCTTTAAATAACACAGGAAAACGGTAAATTAAAATAGAATAAACCATCAGTGCATATTTTAGTGAATGTTTCTGAACAATACTTTCAGCTCACGGATGCATTTACGTGAATTAAGTGTGATGGACATCCGAGTCCCACGATGGCGCACACAAGTGTCATGTCAACACCATGTGCATCATTCATTTATAAAATCTAACTGCGGCTCAATTCCCATGGTTCATTTTAAATATCCATTCTAAAGAATAATTTTGTCCATGAATGCCACATCTGTTTTTCGCTTTTCCATCATAAAAGCACTTTGCAACTGTTCTGTTATGCTTATCCTTTCCATTCTACCACCATTAGCTTTACAGTATGCCCTTATCTCACTTAAGATAACTATAAATATCCCCTTTTGTGTTAAAAGAATAATTTCAACCACCTGATTATATGTCCTTATAGCATCAGACATGTTTTATTTGTCCTACCCAGAGCAGGTGGAGCAAATGTTACAGTAATGTTTGCCGGCACCCACAGACTGAGCAGGGTTCTCTTTAGTCAGTATTGACTTTGTCTTTACAGTTGTCATGAACTCATTTCATGCTTCACATGGCCTCTTTTTTCTTATGCTTGTGGGTACATTGTTGAGGAAATATAGAAAAGAAACAGGCTGTTACATTGTCTGTCTCTACTGGATCGGAGATGTTCCGATATAGCGTCATCATGTTGTATTATGAGACCGTGATATTGGTTTTCTTTCCGAACCGAAGATTTGATAGATTTTCCTGCACAATCTGTAACAAGTAGGAAAGACTATTGAATTATTAATTAAAATAGTAAGGGTTTAACCATGTGAAGTAGTGGCACATTCTTTATTGATTTTTCATACCACTGGCCGTCAGTACACCCGTCAGTAAAATCTTGATTTAGCCATAAAAGGTTAGGAAAAAAGCAAGGAATATTTAGAAATGGTTTAAAGTATGTCATGCAGTTTACACCTGTATATATGGGGGTGTTCGTTCTGACATCCTGGATTATGGACTTATTTGACATCCAGAGCACACAGTGTGTGTAGGCTGGGCCTCCTGAGTCAGTGTCCTGCAGGTTTTCATGGTGTCTCTGCTGCAACACACCTTACTCAGATAATGTGTCGTTAAAGAGGCCGGTGCAGACCTTACGCTGTAGGAGAACTAATTTGTTCGACAGGTGTGTTGCAGCAGGACACGCTGATAACCTGCAAGACTGTAGATACGTTTCCAATACCCCCCTAAGAGGGCAATACCTGAATACTGCAAATAAAAAATGCTAATGGAAACACCTACATTTTTAATAAGAAATCTTTGACAAAAAGA
>JAVQJG010058592.1:0-12567 GCA_036024015.1 Craterocephalus amniculus | reverse complement strand
TTAATAATGAAATAATGAAAACAATTTGTAGTCCCTGTTTAATAATTCAATTTTAAATGTGCAATTAGAAAATGCTTTAGAAATTTGATTTCTTTTATATCATTTAATTGTTGAATTTGAAATTATATTAAGTAAAACTTATTTTTATTTCACAATTTATTAATCAGCATGAAAATGTGGTATTGCTTTTTCTACGACTCTCCTGGTCCTCCATATTGCTGCTCCGCTTTCATGTAAACCTTTAATCTCTGTTTTCATTTTGTTCATAAATGGCAGTAAACGGGCTTAAAGCACAGACTGCACAGATGTCTGAAAAGGAAGTCTGCCTGTGAGGCAAACCCTGCTGGTGGGAGTGAACACTGGGGGGCAGGATTTCTATGTCATGCTTGTTGTCAAGCAGAAGCAGAAGCTTGTTTTCTTTTTCAGAGCTTTTACCAAAGTGTGACACGCTGAACAGAGAAGCTGTTCAGGGTCTGATGCAGAGATGAGAAAGATGTGAGAGCAATTCTGTGGAATGCAACAGACAGACGTGGTTGAGGATGTCTCATCTCTGTTAGGTTTGTCTGAATCTTACCTGCTGTGTGTTGTTGGCTGTGTAGGGGAGCATAGTGGACACATGAAACATAATCTCGTAGTCCTGATAGCGAGTGTAGAGGGAATGGGTTCCGGTGGAGTCCGCTGTTTATCCAGGAGACACACAAACATCACAAAGAGACGGACAGGAAGGGCATCAGTCGTCATACGGTCACAGCCGGGCAGAAATCTGTCCCACTGTAGGGAATACAGCTCTGAGATAATCAGCAGTGACGATGCTATTTTGCAGGCATTACTCAGATTACATGTGGATAGATGGGAGTTATCTCAGGCTTTCAGTGAGACACTGATGGCCTTTGGATAACGGCACTGTGATATCGTGAGATGCTGCTAATAGATCTGTGTGCAGCACACGGTTTCAGCTCACTCTTGTTATCCAGCTGAGCTCGGTATTTTTCCCAGCCCTTCAGCCGCACCCGCTCCCCGAGCAGATCCAGAAACTCTTCGAAGGCCGGCCCGGAGCTCTCGTTGTTATACATGTCTTCCTCCGAGCTTTGCCCGGCACGGCAGTACATGACGCCGACCTTCCTCTGAAAATTCAGCTACATTACAAGACAGAAAAATACAGAATTTAGTGCACCTTTGCCAAGTGATTTTTTTCCAAATTAAAATCAATCAAGTTAACTTCATAGAGCATCCTCATTTACAGGTACTACTGGGAAAATATGCTGGGAAAGTTGTTTTATTCAGGCAATTCAACATAAAAGGTTATGTGCTAAGTACAGATGCAACGTTTTACTCTCAGAGGCCTGACATTTTTCTATTTAAATCCATTCTTTATTCATTTTACATAATATTCTAATTTTCTGAGTTTTTTTAATTGAGCTTTTCTGTAGCTGCAAATCCTAATCAGCAAAAAATAAACAAATAAAAGCTTAAATATACTGATTTGCATACTATTCGTCTTTATATGTGCATTTCATCTTTAAAGGTAAGTCGAAGAAATTTAGCATTTTTCCAGGATATTCTAATTTTCCAAGTAGTACCTATAACTTAACTTCAAAGATGACATGTACACATATATACAAATAGTATGCAAATCAATATATTTAAGCTTCAATTAATTTTTATTTGCAAATAAGGATTTGCAGCTTTAGAAAACCTGAAATAAAAAAAATTGAATATTGCATGAAGTCAATAAAAAATGGATTTTAAATTAGAAATGTCAGGCATTTGAAAGTAAACTCTTGGATCCGTACTTAGTACATCAAATGTATTTGTTAAACTTTTTATGATGAATTGCCTGAATAAAACAAATTTTCCAGCATATTCTAATTTTTCCAGTAGTACCTGTAATTATTTTAAATACTGTAACAGCTCAGAAATATTGTTTAGAGAGTTTTTAGTGCCGACATAGTTCAGCACAGGCACACGTGATAGTTTACTTCCTTCCTTTTTCTCAACTAGCTGGCTACAAAAGGTGGAAGCTGATTACAGGAGACCTGCAGTGAATGCATTGAAGGGGACATATTATGAAAACAAATCACTTTTTCTCTGTTTGAGAGAGCAAATATTTAGGCACCTGGAGTGTCTTCCAACCCCAACAACCTGACATATTTACAAAGTGTTTGCCTGCATCATTCAGGAAGGAATTCAGACTTAAAGGGTGCACTTCTATCACAGGACCAGCTCAGAGGACATTTATCTCATTCCCATTGTTATCTTTAACCACAACTCTCGGATTGTGCTGCGTTGTACCTCTGACTTGAGAAGTCGAAACTCTTTTGAACTTGCTTATGTTATAGTATTAACAGAAAATTAGCATAAGCAGTTACACCGATTACTAAACTTTAGAACAAAAATGACCTAAAAGTGCTCTATCAGTACTTTGTCTAATGATGTGTATCCCAACTGGGAAATCCGACTCACTGGGCTGACAGTGGCTCACATGCTCAATGACTGTAAAGTAGGCAGTTTGCTGCTCCCACAGTCAATCTTATGTCCTTGGGCAAGACTCTTCGCTCTGTTTGCGTCCAGTTCAGCATTGCTTGTGTGTGAATGTTTAGTGGTGGTCGGAGAGCCCGCCGGTGCAGATTGGCTGCCATCTTTCTGTCAGTCTTTCCTAGGTAGCTGTGGCTACCCATGCAGCTTAGCATCACTGTGTATGAATAAGTAGTTGATGAACAATGGACTCAATGTAAAGCGCTTTGGATGCCTTGAAAAGCGCTTAAATTTAATCCTCTATTCTTAATTTGAATCATGTTCAGAGCTGCAGGTTGAAAAATGCAAGATCCCATTTGCTGCTGAATGTGTCATCAACCGAAATGCTGTTACAGATAAGGACGTACAGTATAAACAGTAGGACAGTGTTGTCCATAAAAGTAGCTGTTTGTGGGTTTGTGGAGCCGACATGTGATGGTGGACTAACAATGTGATTTTGAATTGTGTGTTAGTCGCTGGTTGGTCATTTGGTTCCCTCAGCATTTCTATGTAAAGTGTTTTAACATCATGGCCCAGGACAAAACATGACTCATGAGGACAACGTGACCATAAATGTGATCAAATGTGTATCTGGCTTAACTAAAAAATGAGGGAAAATTAAGTTCTTAGAGAATAACATTACAAGTCAGGTTCATGTGTGAACTCTCAGACTATTTACAGTAAACTTTTTAAATGATGATTAGATGCTTCGGGGGTTCTTCAGTGTTAATGCTTGCACAGTAATGCAAAGCTGTAGGACAGATTGCAAAAGAAGTGTACTTTGTGGTAAAGACGGTTCACTCCTTCGGCTAACCAGCAGTTATAAACAGAGCTGCAATGACGTGAATGAAAAGCAGCTATCGACCTGTAAGCTTGTGGTATTATTACTAAAGCATGTCGCAGACATTTCATTCCTACCTCAAAAAACTGTGCAAAAATGTATAAGTTAAAGGGCAAAAAAAAAGCCCTTTTTGAAAATTCTTTTTTTGACTTTTGCAGTTTAATCATGATAACATTTTAGGCATAGGGGACAGAAAATATTTAGTAATCATTTCAGACACTGATCAATAAAATCTGTGTTTGGTTAAGGCCAAAAATCTGAGCAATTTGTTGTTTTTTTCTTTTTCATTATATTTTTCAAAAACAGTATATTTTTGTGTTTTTCCCAGACATGTGAATAATAAAACATAAACCAAGATAATGCCTGCTTTTAACACAGAACATGACCTGATTTTCTTTTAAAAAATTGAGTCAAATTTTATCTGGTTACTAAATTGTGTTTTCCCATATTCACAGGTAAAGACAACATCCCAGTCTGACCTTTGAAAAAGCTGATGCAGCTTGATAGTATTCAGTGTCCTGAAACGCTTCCTGTCTGGCACACGCAGCCGTCTCGTGTATCACGAACGTAGCATTACTCACCCCCTGTTCGTCCAGTTTGAGCAGGGTGTCCCGGACCTTTGGAGAGTTTGAGGCCAAGCGAAGGCAGTGCAGGTTGAGTTCAGGCATGATGAACTCCAGCAGCCTCTTTGGAGACAAGCCTCTGGGAGTCGTGTGACGAGCGGCAGATGGCACTGACTCTTCCAAGATGGAACCTCGCAGCGTTTTCATCTGAGGAAAAGATTCACCATCAACATCATACATTTCGAACCCGAGTCTGAAGAGGGCATGAAGTGTTGGTTTACCTCTGTGGTGCGAAAGATGATTCTGTAATTATACTGAGCTCCGCTGGTTCCTTCTTTCTCCTCCCGTCGGAAGCTGATGGCCACTGGGCCGAGGCGATCGTCCATTCCAAAGAAGTTCTGATGCTCTGCAATCAAATAAGAGAACTCAATCGATCATAAAGATGCGGCTGCGTACAGCAATTTTCAACCAAGTCCAATGAAATGATAGCGATGGTTGAAGCTTCCAAAGAATCCCTAAAATTAAATTTTGTTCCAGTGATCAAACTTTTGAAGTATCAAAACTAGCAAGCATCCATCCATCTTCTACACCCGCTTATTCCTAAGCAGAGATGCAGGGATGCAGGCCCTGATGAGAGCAGGGTACATCCTGGATCCCCAAAGAGGGTTTGACACAAAAATTTGTGTGGATTCCACAAATGTGTGAGTAAAACCTTTTAGCATTATCATAAATTAAAGTCGCCCCGCTGTGGTGTTTCACATACCTTTCATATAGAAATATTTGCGATAATAATGGGCTCCCAGATCGGCGTGCTCTATAAAGTAGTTGCTCTTGCCCTGCAGTTGGACGTGACTCTCTCTGGGCTCCTCCAGGACTGAAACCGCATCGTTAGGAGTTCTCAGGCTGGACCAGAGCCCCCGCCTTCCCGGGGAGCGACCCAGACCCACCTGCTCCTCTCCTCCCGTCTCGTTGCGGAAATGGGGACAGCTGAGAAGGAGGTCGTTATCGTTTCCGTCACCTTCGTCCAGCAGCAGCGACTGCTCGGGGTCATCTGCGTTGCCCCCGTTGGTCCCCCCGCCCTGCGCGGGGGAGGACGGGGTGGACTGGGAGAGAGGGCGCAGCTGGGAGGCGGCTGAGGCCCCTGAGGTGATATTCTTCTTGCGTCCAATACTGTCTCTGTTTGTGGCAGCCTCGGTGAGGTCAAACAGGATGCTCTGAACATCATAGTGGGCAAAGTTCCTCACCCACGCTCCGCCCCCGAGGTTGTCATACAGACCGGGTTGAGGGATTTGAGGTGCTGTGGATTTGGCCTTTTTACTTAGACCCTCAGGCTTGGGCGGCTTTGCAGGTTTTGGGGAGTCCCCCGGTGGAGCAGTGATACCTCGGAAGAACCCATCAGGCTCCGGAGGGTTGCACTGCAGTCCTAAAAGCAAGAAAGGGTCTTTGAAACGGAGGGCGTTCGGACTCAGGGGCCCCTGATCTTCTGCTCTCCCCTCCTGAGTCTGAGTCTGTCTCTCCAGTGATGACAGGCTGCCGTATTCCCTGCGTAGCAGCATGCCCGAGTCTCCCTGAGCCCCCGCTCCCGCCTTCTCTCCGGCGGCTCGGACCGCCTTCCCCCCCGCCTTCGCAGAGGAATCCAGGTCTCCCAGCGTCACATCGCTGTTGCTCCTCTGCATGATGTGGCCCCGCCCCACCGACCGCAGGTTCAACCCCACGCGACTCGGCGTGAGGCTGTCCGCGTCGGCTCCGTCGCCGTCCCTCCTCGGGGGCCACTCCACCACGCCCGCCTCCCGCTTGGGGTCAAAGTTGACGGTGGCGATCGGCGGCCGCACGTTCACGCGGCGAAACTTGCGTATGAATAAGTCGTCTGATTGCATGATGCTGGAGAAAGAGAATCCAGTCTTCTCCCCGGAGCTTCCTGCTGTCCCAGTTAACTTCTGATTCTGCTGTCTGTGGTGCTCGAGTGGAGCGGAGATGCTGCGCATGAGGATGAGAAATCCAGCTGAGCGAAAGCGACAAACGTAATCCTCATTCACACCACTTATGACGGCTGAACTCGCTCGGCCCTCACGCTCTCAAAGGGGCCCGTGCGGACGCCACACCTCGTCAGTGTGTTCTTGAGTGTGAATGACGTGGACGGGGGTGAAAATGCAGCTTTCGCTCGCTGCAGGGGTCCATCCAGGTGTGCAGATGTGCGTTTAAGTCCAGTAGCAGGCTGTTTCTTCCATTGGCGTGAGGATGAGAGGATCATCACTGAAAGCCAACCCTCTGCCTTCGGAGGAGGAGAGGCTCTGTTTGTATCAACCCGTCTAACATGGCATCCATCCGTTTGCACTCCTCAGTGCCTGTAGCCGTCATCCACTGGCCACCTGATGAGAAAAATGACAAAAAGAAATCATGTTTTTAGCCGCATCATCTTCATCACTCCCCCACACTCCCCTTATCTAAAGTGACAGCTTTATATTCAAACCTTTGCAGCGCCTCAGAGCAGCCGGGAGCAGAGAGAAACAGCTCTGATAAACAAGCATTGAATTCTAACAATAAGGCAGCGGGCAGGTCTGACGTGTGCTTTATTATTGAGTAATGCCTTGTACCTCTGTTTTCTCATTATTATTCTTTCCTTTAGTCACTTTCCGCTCTAATGTTTCCCTAAATAGTTCCATAGCAAACTTAAGGCTCAGCACATCCACCCTGCACACGCTCACAATAGACAGTATTAAAACAGGGGAGGGGGCCTTCCTGGCTCCCTGACAGCACACCAGCATACAAGAGAAAGAAGTACTCTCTTTCCCACACACATGCACACATACGCAGTTTTGTTGTCTACACCTCTGCTGCATTCAAATGAATGTGTAACAGGAGACAAATTGTTGTGGACAGTGATGTGCGACGGCTGTTATCATTTGAACAAAACCAAGGAAGTTAAAAGCAGCAACTTCCCTTTAAAAAAAAGCGACAAAAAACAGCAGATTTCTTCTTTTTTTGGAAAATGTAAAAGCCACTTACGCACAGAGCGGTTTGTGTATCAAGTGCAGATCGGAGTGTTTGTGTCATCATTTCTCGCCCCTGCCCCGTCTTTGGCCGAACTTACGTCAGTCAGCTCAAGCTGAGACCTTTTGTCGGTGTCAGTAAGGTATGAAGCCTCTTCCTGTCTGCCTGTTTCACATGCATCTTCTCTCTCGCGCTTGCAGCTTAAAAAGCAGGTGCAGTGGTGCAGAGCAGCTACCAGAAAAAGTGAGGCACGCACACACGTACACACATCTGTGTATTCATTGCTTTGGAGGCCATTACACACGGCTTGCAATCTGGGGCATCAGTCTAACCTTTTTACTACGCCTTCAGCTTAGAGTCTCCTCAATGTGAACCGATCCATCTCCTCATTACATGCAACTACACAAACACACACACATTTCTGATACAAAAAATACAAGGTACAAAGGGGAAGTCACAAGAAATCTTTGTTTCACCTCTAAACCTGCTTTCACACTCTATTTCCTGACAGTAAACGAAAGCACCGATAGACGTATTTAAATCTAGAATCAATGAAATACACATGCAACTTAACTGGCTGTTTTTCATCTGCACTGGTGTCTGACGATATGTTTATCAGTAACAAAGTGCATGAACTAATTGGAGTTTTAGAAACCTGGTGCCTTTTGACAGCATTTTGCTTTAAAAAGCAAACAATCTTGCACTAGAGCCGTGTTGTATTAAGCATTGTTGCCAAATCAATCATCTAAGTTTTAATCACCAAAGATTTTAACCATCAGTAGGAATAACATTTGTTAGTTTAAAGCAATTACCGGGTCTAATTCCCACGTTATGAACACATAGGCCTCAGCGCAGATGCTTGTGTGCATCAAGTGATGAACAGAAGAGCACCTCTGATGGATCAAGCTTCTTTCTTCAAGACGTTTCCTCATCCGAGCAGAGAGCCCTGGTTCGTACAGAGCACCCTCTGTGCACTGGTCTATAGGGTGCTAAGGCCTCTGACATTAAAAACCTGCTCATGTCTCTCTCTGGGAGCTCTTAAATGTTTGTCACACCATTACCCGTGTGGGCTTGTGTAATTTCCGCCAACGTGCAGTCATTAGGTTCGGCATAATCTCCATGCTTTACAATGCCGATGAAAGTGTGAGGAATCAATCGTCTCCGCTGTCTCAAAACGGGCAGCAGTTGTTTTTTTTTTTTAATTGCATGGTGTCTGTATGTTCAAGCAACAAACAGGACTTGCAGATTTGGCCAGAAGCTCCACCAACACTACAACTTCCATTCCCATGCAGTCCTTATCTCATCTACCGTAGCTTTATAGTAACTCCGCCTACTACAGTGAGATAACCCCACTAGACGGATGTTTTGAGTCAGCAACCTCAGTCTTGCCCCTCAGAAAACTGCACAAACATGACAACAAGGACAAACAAGGCAGGAAAATAATCCTGTCACATTAACAAGAGATTCCCACCTCTCATTTCAGACTCTTGTCCTTTCTTGATTGTGAATATGAACCTTTAGAGGTTAAACTCTCCAAATGTAGACACTGTAATATCCAGGTTAAAAACATTCCTTTTATCATGCACCTATCTGTAAATTTAAGCTTATCTTGCTTTCAATCCTTTAAAGATTATTTTCTATATACTTTGTGTATGTGATTATGTGTGCTGGAGGCTTAAGATAATTTTATTGTGCTTTTTTACTTGCTTTTTATGGTTTAAGGTTTTATGTAACTCACTTTGAATTGTCTTGAACCTGCATGATGTGCTGTACAAATAAACTTGCCTTGCCTGTATGTTGAACAAACAGATAACAGAATTATTCTTTATTATTATTTGACTAAATACGTTTAGGCAAGTTTAGGCCTTTAAGAAATGTCTTTTTTTTAACTGTATACCATTTTATTCTGCTTATTGAGACCAATATGCAGCCTGTCTTATCTGGAGAGGGCATCGACATGCATGCATAAAACATACTGTGTGTGTTCAGTGATTACACTGGTGAACAACACGCATCCTCACAGAATGTCAGACTTTTGTGTTGTAAAGATGGTTGCAGCAATGCAGTGAAGTAATCAGGTTTCCCTCACTAGCAAAAATGAAAGTACATAAATATGGCCCCTTCCAAATGACCAAAGACCCACATGGCAGGATAGAAATATCAAGGTTTTAAATCAGCTGACTCCAAAATAATGGGTGACCTCCACCTGATGTTCTATGTATGTTTATTGTTTTTACCCAGTTTTGGGGGCTGCATCGGAAAAAACTCTTGGATAAATGTCCCTGTGGACCAAATACTTATCAGCCCCTGGAAGCAAGCTAACAGGTATAGAGAGTAACTGCAGCCATCTTTTATCTGTTCACATAGCTATATCACTTAAATTTACTCGCTAAAAACCCTCTCTCATGGCTGTAATTTGATAAATAGCTGCTCTTTTTCATTTAAGCTGTAGTGGCATGTTTATTTTTGTTAATATGTCAAACTACAGAAACATCAAAGCTGCCTCACAGCAATTCATTAGCGACAGGTGGAAATAATTCAAGCGATGTACAAAGTGCAGACCCTCTTACCAGTGCGGTCACTTCTTCAGCCAAGTAGTTCTCTATTTATTTCCCACAGAATGTTTTTCACACCCGAGTTATTCATACACTTTCTGAAACCTCAAATGTAAAAACATTTGTATTTATTAGTTTGAACATAGGTCTTTGCTTATTAGTTTGATCCCAGAGTATCTGATCTAATCTATATCAGAGACTGAATGAAATCTCAAACCTAAATGTTCTTATTTTTTAAAGAAGTTTAGGTTCTTAAGGAATTCGAATATTTTGTCTTGAAAAGTAAATGTACACGTTATTTGACCCTTTCAAATTAGCATCCAGACAGATTAATACCAAAATATCTGTTTGTGAAAGTATTAAAAACATTTCCCTTTTCATTTAAAGTGAAGTTAAATAATTTTCTCTACATAATTTTCATTTCATTTATGTATAGAAAGAAGTCAAATATTTAAAAATCCAATCAATCATTTGCTCACCGTCATGTGATGCCTTCAGTCAGATCTCCAGTAATCCAGTTTAGTATTACAATAAATGACACCAAGCCATCTAGAAAGGGCCCCTCGCTGAATAGAAACGGTCCTCTGCGGTACCTCGATAGAGAAGTGTATGATGTACCTTAAGTAGAAATACCGAGTAAAGAGGAACTAAAGTGTTTTGTCAATGCTCATTTCACATGGAAGAGCAGTGTTCGTAATGCCTTGCTGCATTCATTAAAATGACATTTGAAATGTCACAGTATGGCACTTCCTCCCAATGCATGAGGCAGCCAACCGTAGTCATTTAAACAAGTATGCACATAGAACAGCTGGAGCACAAATATTAATAATTAGCTTTACACTTTCCTACTGAACCTTCTCAGTGCAAATAGTCTGGCTGGAAACAACCCAAATATAATCAGAAACATGTCATTTTAAATCGTTGTTTTATGTGACTGGCACTAAAGATTAATAAATAAAAGAAGATATTTAGGATTGAGACATTAATTAGCATCAGATTATTGTTTCCTTTTTTACTACAGATGAACAAACATGGCATATAAATGCACAAACTGCTTTACTGCCTCTATAGCTTAAAAATAATTAAAATCCAGTATAAAAAACCAGCCAAATGTCACGTAAACAATGTCTCCTTTCAGTTTTGCATCCTTGCTTCTTCACTCTGGATGAACTGAGCTAAAACCAACCGAAGCACAATAACCTGCAGGTGTTTATTTCCCCTTTGAATCTGCAGGCTGAAACTAAAGATGGCTGACACCCTCATCATGCTGTGGTTGAGCCATTTTCTAATAGATATGAGTGCATAAAACAGCTAACAAATGTACATGCAGCAACCCCGCAGAGCCAAGCGCTCGCTGGCCTGATACTGGTTACAGCCATGGCTGCATGAGCTTAACCACATCGACAGTTTACACACATATCTCTACACCAGGGTCACATGCACTGCTGGGTAACGGATGATGGAAACCATGAGCCACAAATATACGACCACATCAGCAGACACTTGACCTCTCACTGGTCTGGTGAAGCAGAGGCCACTTTAGAAATTTCCATGAAATAGCTCGGACGAGGAACTGCACATAAGTAGGTAATGACTTATACCTCCATGATCTGGCTGCTTTGAAATAGAGACAGCTGCTCCATGTGTATGTGTGTGTGTGTGTCTGCGTCTTTGTCATCCTCAAGCTTTTCATCCTGGTTGAAGTTTTAAGTTTACGTGAGTGCGGCTTCGCTACTGAAGATGATGCAGTCCAAATTCTGAAAGATCGAACGTTTCCATCATGACACCAGAGCCAGCCCATACGAAGGATGCTTCCATTTTTAACCGTGAAACTCAGAGCGTTATACTCTGAGGATCTCAGTGTTGTTCCACCATAAGACTATTTGACACTTTGTATAACCACAATGCTCAACTTTTTTGTTCTTATTGCAGCAGAAAGGCTGTTGCAGCCCAAGGTAAAGACCTCAGCTGATGTCATCCAGTCCCACTTCCATGTTAAGCCCAGGACAAGGTTAATGAGGCTCTGGTGTACAGAGGACTCAAGCGGAAGTCACGGGAAAGTCAAATTAAATCTACGCCGTTTTAGGGAAGTCATGGCCGCTCGACTTACTCTGTGCCTGCCCATGCAAGTCTGCGTCCTGTGAAACAGGAAGACACGGCTGACTTTTGAACCTTGAGAGGATGGATGTCGTCATCCATTGCTCTCCACACTTCCACACCTACAAGAGACCTCCTGCCACGCTGCAGCATGAATGGGCAGATTTTTTTTTACTTTCCGCTGCTTACTGAAGTCGACTCAACCTTCGGCTCTCGATTTAATCAGAATTACAGCTGGGGGTGGCGGGGGAGGGGGGCGTCATTTGAAGTGTTTAATGGCAAAGGAGAGACGGCGTGATGATCTAGGTTTCATCTCTTTTCCCTACAGGAGAACCTGCGGCAATCAGCTTAACTGCTTGTCTGATTAGAGACGAAAGTGGTGCTTTTACTGCCAGCTTACATGTCAAGTCTTTTCAGCCTGAAATCTGAAGTTTGTGAATCAAAATGTATTCCATAACATATGATGCAAGTCTTTGTACGGACAGAGCTGTTTTTGGCATCAGATAATACATGAATGGGAAGAAAGAAGCTCTGACAGCAACATCTGTGGCTCCGGACTGGACTCGAGTTGAGAAATGTAACTTCACGGTCAGCAGAGGTCAACTCCTCACGTGTTTATAGTTAAAAGCTGCCTTACCGGTTCGTAACCACAAGTTCTGAATTAAGTCCTAATAGTGATTGATTTGGGGGGAAATTTAAAGCCAGGCTCAGTCTCCTGCTCAGTATTGATTGTATGTAACCCTGCCACATCTCAGATCAGGTTGCATTCCTGTTGTGCTCCTGAATATGTGACACTGAGCTGCAGCAGATGCTTTCAAAGAGAGTAAATGTGTATTAATGTGGCTGGATCTGATTCAGAAAATGAGTTCACTCTAATGTTCAAATGCTGTCTCTCCGCACTGAACACCGCCACCCTCCACCACCACCACACTGCGGACAGCGAACTGGGCCAAGTCCAGAGGCTTCTAAGTGCTGCTCTCTTTTTTTTTTTTTTTTTTTGGTGAAG
>JAVQJG010058584.1:0-14482 GCA_036024015.1 Craterocephalus amniculus | reverse complement strand
CCCCCCCCCCCCCCCCCCCCCCCCCCCCCCCCCCCCCCCCCCCCCCCCCCCCCCCCCCCCCCCCCCCCCCCCCCCCCCCCCCATCAGACGAAATGAGGAGTAACTTTTGCAGTTGTTACACCGTGCAAGCTATCCAAAATAAATCAGTTAAAGCGACAAGAGACATTACCACATTCTTAAAGAGATAGTTCAAGTTTTTGGACATGAAGTTATGTGAAACATTCACTGTCTGTGGCTCTGATGGAACAGTGCCTCCACTGTCACATAGCCTCCTGCTCTAAGAAACTGACAGCACCAGTGAAAAAGTAGGCTTCTATCACCTCAACCAAACATCATTTCCCTTATATTGTGAGATAAGTGTTGTCAACGTGACATAAACTGTCTAACTCTAGTCAGTCCGATCACATTCTGGTCCTCTCTTTGACTTGAGATACTGTCCCCCTTTCTACATTATATTAAAGCCTATAGTTGTATGAAGCACGTACTAATAAGCAACATAACTTAAGTTCCTCCATCAAAAGCTGTGGTATTGTACTGCCAAAAATAGCTTTTGGGCATTCCGTGCTTCTGTGTATTTTAGTTACATAACCATGCATAACCATTGTTTTTGTTGTCAAGGGTGGTTTAATAATTGTTTACATGCCTGGATTAAGAATATATTTCTTTATTAATGAATGATCTCTATTACTGAATGATTTATACACTAAATACAGAATGCCTGGCCCAGCGTCTTCTTGCTTTAACTGATCGGCGATGGAAGTCAAGGCGTGGGGAACAAGTCGGCAAGATCTTCCCTTTAACTCGTATATCAAACAGGTTTCTAGAACCACTTTTAGAACCCATCTGCCTCGACCGGTTGGGGGTGGATACAACAGAAAGGGTGACAGTGGACAGAGAACGTGAGAGCCCAAAGTGAGGATAGAAAGAGAGCGTTGCAATAGTGTGTAGAAAGAGAGTAGAGAAAGAGTGGACTGAAAGAGAGGGTTGGTGGAAAGGAAAGAAAACTACCTAAAATGAGAGTGAAGAACGGGGTGAGAAACCAAGAGTGTACAAGGCCGACTGGAAGAGTGTAGGAAGAGTGTAGGAAGAGATACATGTATATCTCCTTCTACATTGTATGTAGAAGGAGATATACAATCAAATATACAATCAAGACATTTCATCCACTGAGATCTACTGAGAGAGGACAAAAAATGTTAATGATGGCAGCATGACATTTCATCCACAGAGATATGCTTACAAAGGAGAAAATATGTTAATGATGGCAGCATTGTCATATGTTTATACATGAGAGATGAGGATGAAAAGTGTCATGAGACGTCCCTCAGCAGCCTAAGCATAACTAAGCGATGGCTGGCCAATCCCATAACTATAGGATTTATCAAAAAGGAAGTTTTTAAGTCTGATCTTAAAGGTAGAGAGTGTGTCTGCCTCACGAACCAAAGCTGGGAGTAGAGATGGGCGATACCAAAATTTTTTGTTTCGATACGATACTATGGTATACTATGGTAGTTTTTTTTCGATATCGATACAGATACCGATACTTTTTGACCCTTGAAGGATAGCCACACAGTTGAACACAATATTAATCATTTTATTGTAAGTGCAATAGGAATACAACTCATAACTTACTTTTAAGAATACTTGCAAAAAATAAGTCTTATGTTCTCACATAAACCCAAATGTATTAATTATACTAAAATAAAATAAATAAAATTAAAACAAGTGGTACGGTAAAAACAAAATATATTAAAATAAACTTTTTAATCAAACAAAACCATTAGACCCCACATAAAATGTCAAGTAGATAATGTTTGACTGAAAAGTCATAGTGCTGAGCTACCTGCATTCAAACAGTAAAATATAACACATCACTGCTGACAATTTGCAGTAACTAATTACTAAAGCAGCATTCTCAGGATTATCAAAATTCATCACAACAGTATATTCACCGAAAAAGTAAAGTACTTGTAAAGGACGTTATGTCAAAACATTAACCACAAACTGTAGCAGCCTAAGATCTTGTTACTGATCTTCTGCAGATTTCTTCTTAATACTGTCAACAGACTATAGTTGCATCAGTAGCATTCTCAAGATGATCAAATATTATTACAACTGTATATTCACCATGAAAAAGTAAACCACTGGTATAGGGCGCTGTAACTTAACAAATTAGCAATAAGTATCCTTCTCAAAATCATCAACAATTAAGAAAAAGGATCACTTTCAACAACAGTATTTGCACTGATAAGATGCACTCCGAGTCCTTATGTAGGAAGTTATATTGGACTCAAATGCTACATAAACGAATCATTCAAGCTTTAGATTGAAGCCGATTACGGCGCTGACTGATAATCTCTCCTGCCTTGGAAAACAGTCTTTCTGCAGGAATTGGAGTTGCAACGATCCCCCAATTTTTTTTTGCCACTTTACTTAGCAATGGAAGCACTGCCTCATTACTTTTCCACCACAGCAAATGATCCTCGCTTCTTGTGATGACTTTTTCCTCCATGAATCTGCGCATCTCAATGTACGCGTCTGTGCTGGTATTTCTGTTTCCTTGAGAAGCCATTACACGCTTATCATAGTCCTGCCATAACCATATATTCGGTGCTGAAGATTCCCCACTGTTGCCTTCAGTGTTTGTGGTGGGTGAAGTCAGGGACAGGGCACCTTCCAGAGAGGCAGCTGTTGTTGATGGACAAACACTGGGTTCGCTTGTTGCCAGTGTTTGCATCTCTCTGATGAGGTTTGATTTGATAGTTTCAACATTTCCAGGGTCACAAAACACAATGTTTTTGAACCTTGGGTCCAAAAAGGTGCTGACTGCAAGGGTATGGTTGTGCTCAATGTTCTGAAAGCGCCGCTCGCACTGCATTGCGAGCTGTGATGTCAAAGTGTTCCCCTTATGTCCCGCAGATGTTGCTGCTTTTTGGAGGAGACAGACCAGAGGTATGACTTTTGAAATGGTTACATACTGTTCACCTGACATTTCCCTTGTGGCCTCTTCAAAGGGTTTTAGGGCTTCAATAGTTTGACTCATGTGTGACCATTCTTCCTTGGAAAGGCACAATTTGTTCTTTCCCAAAAGACAAAGAACTGTCATAACTGCCTGTTGTTGTTCATACAGCCTATCTAGCATGTATAACACAGAATTCGATCTTTTGTGTACTGCTTGGACAAGTCTGTGTTCAGGCAACTGCAGCTGGGTCTGTATATTTTTTAGCTTGTCAGATGCTTTGGTGCTCTGGTTTAAGAACTTCACAACTGCACCACATTTCTCCAGAATGGGGACCAGAATGATGCCAGCCTTGATAGCAACTTGATTGTTAGAATCAAGTTGAGGGTGTATGAAAAACAAGGAATATGTTTCCAGTTGCATTTTTTCACAGCTGAGATCATGTTGGCTCCATTGTCTGTAACAACGGCATGGATTTTGTTTGAAATGCCCCAGTTTTCAGACAACTTTGTGAGGAGTTCAGAAATATTATCTGCTGTGTGTTGTACATCTACATGGGTTGTCTCCAGATTGCAAGCTTGCATTTGCCAGTTTTGATCTATGAAATGTCCTGTTACAGTCAAATGTGCTTCCGTTGTTCTTGATGTCCACATATAAGTGGTTAAAACAATACTGGTTGCTGAGTCGATGGAGTCTTTCAGGGCTGTTTTTACCTCTTCATACATCTTAGGAATTTCGCTCGTCATCAAGACTTTCCTACCAGGGATGTGGTATCTGGAATCCAACGTCTTTGTAAAGTGACGAAAACCAGCATCCTCCACAATGGATACAGGCTGCAAGTCACTCACGATCATCTTAACGAGGCTCTCTGTGATTTCTCTTGTTCATCGAGAGTTATCTGACAGGGATTTAAGTTACAAAATTGGAGAAATAGGAATCAAAATGTTCTGTTACTTTAATTGTGCAGAAAATATGTAAAAATTCACACTAGGTCGTACTATTTAAATATTTATTTACTAAGTAATTTTAATAATCTAAAAATATATTATCTACAGCCAGATACATACAGAACTTCTTTTTCATTCGTAACATTCTAAAAACAAAACATTTTTCCATTCATAAAGTAGTTGATGTAAAGTTGCTTTTAAGTAAATAAAGTAAATAAAAAAAGTGGTGAAAGATGGCTACATCCATGATTCTTACAGCAGTTGCATATTTGGGGAAATTTGATAAAATAATAGTTGTTTCAAACCACTTATAAGAATATTAAGTATGTACCTGGAGGCTTACTGCGCAGGCTTGATGCTCGTTACAATCTCCTGCAATGTCATCTGACAAGCAGCAGGTGGTGGTGCCGGGGACGTTGAGGCTTGCTTGGCGCGATCTTCAGCTTCTTTATACATGTCAGGGTGCAATGTCTTTAAGTGTTTCATTAGGTTACTAGTGTTGCTTCTATGTGGCACAATTTTCTTGCAGACAGCACACATGGCTTTACCTTTTGTTGAAGTGGTTGAGAAGTAGCACCACACAACACTTCTTTTTCTACCGTCAGAATCCATGGTTTTACAGGCGCGCCGTGTGGCTGCTGCCTGGCCTTCCTGCCCAGGCAGCACACTCTCGTGAAGTGCTTGACTGAGGCTGCGCAGTAAGCCTTTGCTTCTGATAGGCTGACATAGTCACGTATCACGGAACATCCGGAAATAATGTACCAGGGCTGGAATTAGGCAGTAGGCAGTAACGAATATTACTGCCTAATATTTGAGTTAATATATTTTTTTGAGCAGTCAGTGATATTTCGATACTTTAATAAGTATCGACTCGGATACTTTGGCTAGTAAGGATCGAAGTATCGACTCCAAAGTATCGATACGCCCATCCCTAGCTGGGAGCTGGTTCCATAATAGAGGGGCCTGATAGCTAAAGGCTCTGGCTCCCAGTCGACTCTTAGAGACTCTGGGAACCACCAGTAGACCTGCAGTCTGAGAGCGAAGTGTTCTCTTAGGAACATAAGGAGCTATAAGATCCTGAATTTATTGATTATTTTAAGAGAGAATGGTCAATTTATATAGAAAACAATGACATGCTGGAAACTTCAGTGTGCGTTCTATGGGAAGCAGGAAAGGCCGTAATGAAAGGGAAAATAATCTCCTTCTCACATAAGAAGAAGGAAACAGCAAAAGTTTTAGAATTAACTCAGGATTAAGTTATTGGAGGAGGCTTACATAGCTCAAGGAAATTATAGATAAAAAAATAAGTTTTTAGTGCAAAGACTTTGCTTGGAGAATTTCGAGAATGGCAACAAATCTGGAAAGTTTTTAGCTTATCAACTAAAAAAAAACAACGAGAAAACAACAATCTCCTCTGTTAAAGATCCAGATGGAAACATCAGCCATGACCCAGACAAGATAAATACACTTTAAGAAACTTCTATAAAACATTATATGAATTGAATATTAATCCAACTGATGAATATATTGATCAATTTCTAAACATTAATCTACTAAAATTAAAAAATTAAAATAAAATATATTTATATGCACCTATGACAGTAAATGAACTTCATGAAGCTCTCCAATATATGCTCAACAATAAAGCCCCGGGTCCAGATGGTTACCCAGCGGAATTTTACAAGGAATTCTGGACAATACTGGCTCCCACATTCTAAAATATATTATGAGAAATCAAGGAAAAACAAAAAATATCGCCATGTATGAACCAAGCGGCAACCTCCCACCAGGAAAAGTGATACCCATGCGGAAGTGCAAAAAATTGCAATAACCTCCTCATCCGCTAGGGGCTGGCTCCAAAACAGAGCCAGGTCCCATTGGCTCCCATGTTAAAAACGCCAACTTACAGCAGAATTAAACATGTTTACAGCCTGGTACAAAAAAACATTTTAGGATTAAAATTTCAGGTTTACCTTCATGACAACTGTGGGGGGAGTGAAAAAAATTCTAGCACCTCCGTTTAGATGTTATTTAATCCCAAAGTCCCCTGATAATTAGGGGCGTGTCCTTTTGATTGACAGGTGCCTGATATCCGGGAAAACGAGGCCTAGCGTAGCACAACCGCGGTTTTTAGCCGCTATCAGCGCTTCATATCTTTAACCCGCCTTCCTCCGTTGGCTAGTTAGCTCCCGTTATCTCCGGGTTAGTTTGATGAGTGTCAATCATCGCTCCCCACGCTCACAGCTCCGCTCTTGTCGGCCATTTTTGGGCTTTCTAGTAGTCACGAGACTCGTGACGATGACAAGATGGCGGAGGAAGGAACCGCCCAACAAGCTTTTTTTCAGCTCATCAGAATCCTATGGGTCACGTGGTTTTTGAGTTTTATCCATTTTTGTTACAGTCTATGGGAACAACTCTTGTCAGTAACTTATTGTTAAAAAAAACGTCAGCATCAGCCCTTAGCCTGTGGGACATTACAGTAGGTCTACTTCCTATTGAACAACGTATGAGAACCATAAAACTAAACCAAGACGGTTGACATTGACATTAATTATAGGAAATTCATTGATTGCAAAATGTATAGAGTTAGCTTTGATCTGTACCCATTTAACTGCAGCTATACACATTTAGCATATACCCAACAGCAAAATTAAGATCCAGACGAGTGCAATGTTCTGCAGCGCATCTGACACTGACTGCAACTGTTTTGAATAAACACTGGCTGAAAGATGTGAAAAAAACCATCACAGTTTGTATGTTTGTACAGACTGTTTGCCTCAGTATTATTAGACTGGTAAGTCTAATAATACTGAGGCAAACAGAGAGTGGGTTTTGCATCCACACTGCTCTTTCATCAGTCTGCAACGAACAATTTTTTTTTGCCAAGGTCTACTTTGTCTTTCCTCTGGAGCGATCCCTCTCCCAAACCTTTTTTTACTGGCCTCCACAGTCAGTTTTCACCTTTCTTTTTTCAACCATGACAACCTTTCTAGGAAAAAGAGGAAAGAGAGGGAGCCGTAAAGCAAAACGCTCCAGGTCACATGATCCCATGAGAGACAGATCCGCTCCTGCAATGTTACAATGTCTGGTTTCTGAATAAAACAAAAAAAAGTTGAAGACTTTATGTGTCCTTTCATATAGTGCCCGACACATCCAAATATAATATATGAAAACATGCTAGCTGGGAAAGCTGCAAATACAGAGGAGTGCTGCAAATACAGAAAAGCCCTGCAATGTCAACACTCAAGATACACTAACATGATCAAAGTTTATAGTATGCTTACGTCAATAATCTAAATCAGCTGATTTTTAAATAATCTTTTAAAAGAAACAAAACAAAAAAAAAAACATACCTTCATGTAGTTTCTCTCTCTGCTGTCTCTTTGTTGGAGCTTCCCACCAGCTTCTCACCGTTCTGTCTCTCGGTTGAAAACTTACTGCTGCTCTAGAGGCCCGGAGAACTACTGTTTGAGTGACTATGCAACTTTTTTCTCTTGAAGTTATTTTGTTTATGCAGCACTTTCTTGTTTTTGCATTACAGTATTTGCAGCGCTCCTCTGCACTTGGAGCTTTTCCGCATTTCTATTAGTATCTGCAGCATGTATTTTGTATATGAAGCACATTTGCACCTTTAGGCCACCGTAGCTTCAACTTATTTATTATTTGATTAGACTGACTTGTGGCAAGGACCGCCATGGAAAAGACAAGCTAAAATAGGGTATTTCAGACAAAAGTGCAACTGCAAAGTATAAGGAAAACCTAATTTTAGTTTTTTAGCTTCAAAACTTGTGAACCTGTTGAGGAGCATCCTCAAAATAAGATGATGAATCTCTTTAATAGAACAGAATTGGCTCTTTAATCACTCTTGTTTTAGGCACTCTGAAGTAACCTTTTTCCTGCTTCAACTAAAGTGCTCCAATTGCCTTAACATAAAGTGCTCACAGTGCAAAGCTCAAAAGTCAAAGTCTTGTCTTGTCCACGCAACAACAAACATGACAACATGCGTTTAGGTTTCAATGAAAGACTTTAAAGTATTGTGATTTTCCTTAGCCTGTAAGCAAAAGTAAGCAAAATAAAAAAGAAGTTCTTTTTTACACTTAACATTTCCATTTAACAAGTGTTCAGTGGGTCCCAACCAGCTTCAGGTAAGACAAACCATAAAGCATCTCGGAAGCCCAAATGCTTGAGTTGTCAGGTCATTTTCTTCATCTGCCTCTCATGGCTTGGATCAAACCCCTACGTACACCGAAATCTTTTCTGAAGTAATGCTACCTATCTAGGTGGACAGCTATCATGTTTAGACGCTCACGACAGCATCATCTCTGAAAACCCTTAACCTAATGTTTGGTGACATAATAAGGTTGGTTGTCCAGTATGTGACCTGTCTAGAGGTAGAGCCTCTGCCAACAAGCATTTGTTCACCAAGAAGGTCGCTGCTTAATCGTATTAACATGGGAGGCAGAGTATTTTGATCATTAGATTAAGTTTTGAGGCTATTTGATTATATCCACTCAAATCTCAATCACACTGATTTTAAGTGCAGTGGTAGAAAATCCAAAAGGTATACATTTCAGCTGGTCCTAGCTTTGCTGGCTAAACTTAGCCTATGGTAATGCACCGATTGGGCTACTTGCTAAAAACACAGACAGCTGCTTATAAATGAGCCTGATTTAGTACCTGAAACATTTTTGACATATTTTTGCATGTTTCTATGAGAAAACTGCATCACATTCAGAGCTATATTTGGTGAAAGGCTTTTTTCCTTATCATCTAAACCCTTTGCATGAACATGCATGTTAATACAAACCCTCATGTTAGCTTTTGTGGGTTACTTCCATTCATTCCTTCTTCTGTTTTTCTTTTTTTAAAGTGCCGTTTATTTGAAGAACTTATGATTAGTTGTCTTATATTCCACTGAATATATTGTCTATATTCTCAACATATTCTCAACAACATATTCTCAACACCGGGGGCCATCCACACAGCAGAGTAATACTAGTAAAACAAGTAAAAAATCTAACATTTTTAGTAGTTTGAGTCATTGCGGTTATCATACACCTACAGTAATTTCTGCATTAGACTTGTGTTTACTTTGACCCTGGTTTCATGTGGTAACATGAACTGTAAAATGGTCGTAGTTCATATAAAGTGGATGCAAAATGTGACAAAATGGATGGAGTGCAAGGTTCAAATTACGGGGGAGCCGGGGGGAAAAGCTCCCCCGGAAAGCAGAGGAGCTCTCTTAGGACCTTTTCAAATTCCGTGTTCGGGCCCGGGCCCGATGTTGGACCACAAATTTTGTTGATGTGAAAGCAAACAGGCCAGGCATGGTCCAGTTGTGGGTGGCCCAGCTAAATAGGTAGTCCAGGACCCGGGCCACCTGTGCTCGGGCACGAAATAATGCTTTGTGAACGCAATCCAGGCTGTGCCGGATGTGACATGTGGGCTACTAGCAGAAGTGACCAAATCAACACTCGACCCTATCGGCAAGTTTCGCATTAACAACACTATTAGCTTCAAGGTAAACAAACGTGTAACTAAGTTTCCTCAACACTGCCGCATATTGTTCTGGCAGTAACATTACCAAGCTTGAGATCTCTTTTTTAGCTGTAGTATCAGGTTTTGGACCTGCAGTAACCATAGTTTTACCGAACTACATGAACTAATATGTATGCGCATGCATGTGAGTTGCGAAGTCCTTGTGAAGAGAGAAACAAACAAAAACGAATCCTTTTAAGTAACTAAAGCATACAGTGATGCACTCAGAGAGAGCACACATCTCAGCCAAGCCATAGAGTGACTCACCTGAGAAAACCCCCAAAAGGCCCAACGGCCCACCCCGTACCCCCTATATTTATAACCCTGGATGTTCAAAATATAGCTAAACAATAGTCCCTACTTGTTTTGTTTATTTAAAAACAGACAACCAAACAAAAAAAACACATAAAAATAAGATTTGATGAAAACAGAAAATTAAATGCTTACCAACACAAACAGCACTATGAAGACAAATTAGTTTAAAAGAGATACAAGATGAAGAACCATTATGGAGCTGGGAGAGTCACCTCTTCTAAGGAAGCCTAACCTCTTAAAAGACCCAGTCCTCATAACGAATGAGGCGAACCGCCACGTTTTCCAGGACGAATAATCCATGTTTTGGCTATGTGCTAACTTTGGTGGACCTGAGGTTATTTAAGAACAGAATGAAGCTGCATGAGGAAAGAAACTTTGATGAAGAGAGCTAATTTGTTCACTCTTAATTAATTCATGTATTTAATGTGATGTTCTTGTTTTGTCATGCCCACAAAACAATTAAAAAAAAGAAATCCACCCCTAAAAAGCTTATGACCCACCCGCTATAAATAGCCTAGCTATCTGCCCACACCTCTTATATTTACTCTACAAAATTTCTTCTCCTGTATTTTCATTATTCATCAGTGGTTGTATTTGGGAGCCAATGGGTGAGTGGGGTCCAGGCGGTTTGATCAGTTTTGCAGTTTGACACAAACCAAACCAATCTGTAAAAATCAGAGATGACTGTCCAATTGAACCCAGACTGCTGAATGCTCACTTAAACACAAAACAGACACCTTCTGAATTGGAAGAAATAATCACAAGAGTGATGAAGACACCTTTTCTTAGTGACACAATTGAAGACCTATACTCGGCAAGAATTTGTTTTCTCAAGGTGGAAAGAACAAGAACAAAGTTCATTGTGGTCAGGGCATGACAAACTTCACAAAGACCCTGTATATATTGTGGCCCTGGGTGGAGGCTTTAATGGAGCCGTCTTTAAGTGTATTATTTTATGTATAGATTTTTGCACTTCCTCACAGCCTTGGTTCTCAAAACTATGTTCCTCAAAACTATCCACATAGTGAACCTTTTGACAAGCATTAACAAGTCACCCACAGTTTATTTATGAATATATTTGCCTGTATCTGATTGTTGAAAGGATTTGCATTAGCCCTTTATAGATATTGCTGATCTTGTTAGCATTTGCTAAAATAGGAAAATGACTTTTATCAGTTTGTAAAACTGCACATGTTGAAATTTGAAATGTTCTGCAGCGATCTCATCCAACAGCAGCATGTGCCAGCTTTACGTGCTGAAATCTAATTTCATGTAAATATACACTGAGTCAGATTGAAGATTTGTTTTATTTACTTTATTACAGGTGCGGATTTCCCTCTACATTTGAGTAAGCTTGTTACATCACATAGCAATATTACATTTCTACTAGTGGAGGCTTTTATTTATCAGCTGCAGCAGCAGAGGGAGCTGCTATAGTTTGCAACAATATAATCCCTCATCAGACTCACTCTTGTGCTCTCATCACCGTCATCAGCAGCAACAGCAGCATAATTTAGACATCAATGTCTTTATTGCTCACTTTGACTACGACACAGTCCGGGGTCTCTGGCTTCTCCTTGACGAGACAGGCAGCCATTCTGGCCCATTTAAAACATGAAAATAGACTAGGGGGGAGGAGGTAGGCTCATCTGCTGTGGGGGCCTCGTTTTTACTGTTGCCCGCCCCTCTAAGACATCAGAGGACAGATCTGTCGGTGTGGATCAGCAGCTTGCGTACAGCCAGCTCTTTCTACTGTCACAGGCCTGCTTAATATTCATGAGAGCAAATTGGTAGACAGTCATTTAACTTGCGAGCGTGGTGTATTGCCTCTGGGCAGATCAGATCAGTGGGAATGCTTACTCACACTGAACTCCATGTCCCCGGCTGGTTATCATCTGCCTATATCAGAATTTGTAACAGCAATATGCTTTCAGCTCCATGGACTTTGATATGGAGAAAAAAAATACTCTGATGGAATATGATTTAACTTCTTTTTTTCTTATTTTACTGAACAACAACCCTGTACTTTACATATGGGTCATACACAGGTCGTGGTTCTATTTTCAGCTCCTTGGAATACAGCTTCATCACATCTATGACACTAATGCTACTAACCATAGATGCACAGTAGGAAGAAGGATTTTTTTCTGAGGTTGAAAATTGTCTCAGCTTCTGTGAGTCTTGATTTTGAGCGAGCCAGGTATGATCTTCACATCCCAGGCAGACTTGCCCTGAGGGCACAGAGCAGAGAGCTGCTTTAATTACCCAAGGTTGCTGCTGTCATATTGTCACCATGAGGCACCGGGTGCCACGCTACCAAACGGTGCTGAGTCCCCCCGCCGAGCTGGCAATGACAACTCCGACAATGCATCTGCTCGCTATACAGATGCAGCACACGTGCTTTCTGAAATATGGGAAGCTGAATCAATCCCAGTGTCTCTCTGATTCCCTCTCTCCGCATCCTTTCTTTTTTGCTCAATGCTGTTGTCATTTTTTCCCCCTGAATCACAGACTTGTCATGACAAAAGCCGGGAGCAGCATAGAGGACAGAATATGCAACTGGGACCAATGCACATGGGAGAGTAAAATATTACTTACACTGCGTGAATTTGACTTTTTTTGATCAGCTGTTTGCGACATAGTTTCCCCCAGAGGAACTAAGCTGTGAATCCAGTACTGAAGACATGATTTCATGTTAACTTTTTCCATAGTTTTACTTGTTTCCTTATTTTTATTAAATCATATTAAAGAATTTACCTGCTGCGATTTCAGTATTTTTTATTCAACTTTATTCACTTTTGTTTTTTCTTTCCTTAAATACTAAGTTCAGTTATCTGTCACACTTTAAAGCTGTTTTTAATGTAGAAAATATGCATTGTATAAAAAAAATATATGCTTGTATCTACAAAAAAGTAAGCAATATTAATAGCTGCCACTTCATGTGTGACGATATATATATAATCTTGGGAAGTTTTTTAATTAATTTTTTATTTTACACAGAAAATCATCAATATGTTCTAAAAAATGCTTTCTTTTTTTTCACTGATGATATGCAGGTCTATTTACACAATACATTGGCTAGTACACAGCACCTGCAGCCTCTTCTAACCCATTCAGTTGACCTTAAAACCTGGATATGTTTCAACTTTCTCAGTGTCAGTAAAAAGAATAAAACTGTCTGAGGTCACTACTTAAAGAGATCTAGTCTATCAACAATTCTCCTTGCACTCTAGGCCCTCGTTGCTCTGCTGTCAGAAATCTGGGTGAGATTTTTGACAGCTCTCTTAAGATGGATACTGTACATCAAATCAAACCCTTTTCACCTAAAAGTGGTTGCCAAGGTGAAACCTTATTTCACCTTCAAAGACCTGGAAGAAGTTATTCCTGCTTTTATCACAACATACGCTAGATTCCTGGAAAAATAGTGCATGTTGGTTTAGATCAGTTTTCCTTGTGTTGTTTGCAAATTCAGAGCACAGCGACTTTTCTTTTTTTAACTGGCTTGAAAAAGCACAAACACATGAACTGTGTCTTGGCATCCCTTCACTGAAACCCTGTTTCTGGATTGATTTTAGGATTTTATGACTTGCTTGTAAAGTTTTAAATGGATCGGCACCATCTTATTTACAGTAACAGATATTCTTCACATTTACACCCCTGTAAGAACACTGGGGTCAACTACTCAGTTGCTCTCTGATGTGCTGATATCTAGATGAGGACATAAATGAGATTTACTTGCAGTCTGTGTAACAGTTCCCCTTTCTATATACTTAGACTTTTGATATGTTTAGATCACTCCTTCTCCTTGGCTTTCAACTTTATTAAAGGAGCTAAAAGTGATTTTTTTCGCCGTTAGGTGGCGTACTGTGGAGCTGTCTCAAACCGAAACAAAGCCTGTGTCAATCAATGTCTCTCTACCTCTCCCCCAACCAAAAAACCACGCCCCTCTTATTTTTTTTTAAAAAAAAGGAAAAACTCCTCTTGCCTCATACAGTGTTACTTTATTTATTAATTTTAAACAGAGAGCATGTTTAAAATTATGTAGGCCTAAAAACAGTATAATTATATATTCTCTAAAACTAATATAAATATTACTAGTTCATGATGGGGTGTGCTTGTGCAATACAACATGAGCTCAGCTAAGAACCGCAGCTTATTCTTATTATTCATCTTTATGATTCAAAACATAAAGATTTTAAAGCAAGCCATTTTTATTTTGATGCAACGTCTTAGAGCAGCAGCAACAGCAGCCTGTCTGCAGCGGCAGGTAGCAGCGAGTGGCTACCGTCTGTGGAAGAGGAAAAAAGAGACGTGGACGAGGAGTAATCCGCTCCGTGAGTCACCTACCAGAACAAGACCAAACTGGAGTCTTTTTCGGTCTCGCTGCTCTCTCCACCTTGAGAATGCCAGACCGATATGAATCTGCATTTTGTCCCTTTCCTTGAAAAATAACATTGTTTCTTGGAGGTAATATTGGCTCCTCGTCGTCTTCGGTCGGCGCCTCCCACTTCTGCCGCCGTAAGTCTCTACTATCTTGAGTGCGCACGCTGCGCCGTAACTCCGCCCTGTGGTGGCTCTTTATAAGGACGGGGGCGTGTGTGCGTGTTCGTACATGGAGGTACATGCACGCGCGGCCGGGCCGGCTAGTAAACACAGAGCTGGAGACCAACACACAGAGGCGCTGTGTGACGTCGCGCTATACTCCAGATGAAAATACACACCC
>JAVQJG010058580.1:0-30956 GCA_036024015.1 Craterocephalus amniculus | reverse complement strand
ATTACTAAAACAGTGATTGAGACTCACAGTGTAGTTGTGTGTGTGTGTGTGTGTGTGTGTGTGTGTGTGTGTGTGTGTGTGTGTGTGTGTGTGTGTGTGTGTGTGTGTGTGTGTGTGCGCGTGTGTGCGTGCGTGCGTCCTTCAGAGCTCTGGTGGACTGTGAGTTTTGCAGATGAATAAGTATGTGTGTTAATGTGCCTTTGTGCACATCTACTTGGCTGTTTGTGTGTGTGACTGTGCACGTCAAGTCTGTTGGGAATGATTGTTGTGATGTGATTAGTCCCGCTCTAATGAATACACTGATCTGTCTGACCACATCTCACAGGCTGGAAAGGAAAGGAAAGGAGCCTCAGGGTGTGGTTACATTGTGATCACAAGCTAGTAAGGATATTGACTTTTGAAAGCTGTGTATGTAGAGATGTTTACAATACATGTGAACTGCTTGTTCTGCTGATACTGTGTGCCACTTTGCACATTTCAGCTTCTCACTTTAATATCCCAAATAACAAATTAGCCTTAAAGGGCCTTTATGATTTCTACAACATGTGACATTTCTGTTCTTTGGACCTTGATTTGCCCTTCAGTTCTGTCAAAATGAGTCATTTAATCTGGCAAAATGGCCAAGAATACATTATTTAGTGCAGAATTTGCCTCAAAGAGGTGTTTATGTGGAGGTCACACTTTCATGCTTATTATGAGTCAGGACAGTCTGGGTTATTTTATATCACTGTAGTAAATCTGTGCTTGTTAAACTTGGACTATGCACCTAGATTGTAGCTACACAATGTAGACATAAGGTCAAGGCCACAACGTTACCCTTTAGAGTTACTTTTCATTGTCAGTGAGGAGATTTTAACCCAAAGTATTACTGATTTTTAAATTAAATTAAATTAATTTGAGTTACAGGCTAAAGTTCCTCCCTTTCTCTTGCGTTGCTCCTTTTTTAACAGGGAGTGGTTCAGCTTGTTCTTGGAGCATTTTCTCCTGGCATGTAGAAAATCTTCTTTAGCAGGTGCATCGCGCTGTCGGTGCCTGAGAAAAGAACAGGAACATCTTGTGCAAATGTGCATTCAGCGGTCATTTGCAATTCAAAGTTTCACTTTAGCAGAAGTTGGTAAGAAGGTGTTGTTTGACTTAACGTCCCCACTTAAATAAGGTTTGTGATGCAATAGCTATTTCAGCTCACTTCCAATCAACAAAACATGGAAATAACATGACTTATCACGAGTATTCGGCTCTTTATCCAGATAATATCCTGACAGCAAACTCTGTAGACGGCTTGTACATGAAACAGAATAACAGTGATAACGCCGAGCTGAAAATAATTCATTTTCATCTTGTGAATGACCATGTTTTATTTGCATCTTTCTCCCGTTATTGCAGACATTTGCAACTTGGTTTCAAGATTAAGATCTGCTGCCAGCTCAAAGGAGTTATCCGAACAAAGTTCCTGTGTGTTTTACGTTTCAGTCTCTCCACAAGTGCTTTCTTTTTGCACCTAGAAACTAGTTGAACCAGAAGTTCCCACTCATGTTCCAAAGTCAACAATGCTTTTCATATATTATCCACTGGTTAGGGGATTTAAAGACCGCAAGTCTCACTCCTACCTCCGATTTCAACATCTTATGTTGGGTTGAGCTGTCAGGTCGTCCTGCTGCTACGTCAATGCTTGTCAGGTCAAATGCTGCTTTCATGATACCAATTAACCTCTTTGTTCTTTGCTCTCTGAGGCATTACCTCGTAATATGGTGATTATTTTTTCTCTCTTGGGTAAAAAAGGGTAATTATTCTAAAAAAGAAACTATATGGGCCTTCCCATATAGCTCACGGTCACGCAAACTTCCAGACATTGCAAGAAGGAAATGTAATGGACCCACACACAAACTCAGTGGTATCATCCTGTTGTTTTACTCTCCTCTACAGCCAAGGTTGTTTGGCTGCTTCAGAACTGGCAAAGAAAGCTCATGAAACAAAGATTAAAAAATTCAGACTTTGAGGCTAAAATTGAGATTAAACAGAAAAGGTGTGGCAAAAACAGAAATGAATACAAAAGGGAAAGGCTATTACAGTTATGAAGGTGTAGAAATGTCAAATCAAGAAGAAATGTTAATGTTTCTTTATGCCTAGTATAAATATTTGTTTTCTTACTTCCTTCTTTTTTCTTTGTTCTGTTGCTGTAAAGTAAAACAAAATGATGTGCTGTAAAATGAAAACATAGATAACCAGGTCATTGAACCACGCTTTTACTGGTGTTCAATGCAAAATGTCAACTGTATCAGCGTCTAAGTTGCCCTTTGATTCTGCCTTGTCCTGTGGTCTTTTATATCTCTTCTAGTATTTCATTTAGTCTACGTTCAAAACTGCCGTTATGTTACAGGCCCAAAAACTGCATGGTCATGTTAAGGTAAAGATGTAATTTGGGCAGCCTAACAATATAGCTCAAATCAATATAGACTCAGATTCCTCAGAAATATTTTCCCACGGGCTGAAATTGGACGTTGTTTGAGTTTCAGTCCCCAGCCCTGTTGCACAATTTATACATGACTGATGTTTGTGAAATTCAGATCCCTCTTTGAATCTTGAGATGCTAACGTCTCCTTATCCGCCTTTCATCTACTCACCCACTTCTTTTAAGACTCCCAACACGAACATACTTGTGAGTTGTAATGCAGTTCACGGACCTTCCGTCTGAGTGCTGGGTTTTCCTGTGGGTCAGATTTCTGGGTCAGGCTCTGATATGGAGACCCTGCCCTGTTTGGGCCAAGAAGATGAGTAGCTTAAATTAGAAAAGCAGCAAACCTGTGTGATGGAAAGCACTAGAAAGGCTTTGTTACTGCTGCTCTTTTTAAAATTGTGTAATTCAGCGGCCTGCTATTGATAACAAAATGGTGATCTTTACATAGTTCTTCTATGCATTGATTTTACTAGCAGCAACATTCATGAAAGCTTGTTGTTTAAAATAAAATGTAATCAATTTCAAGTATACTTTTATCTGAAATGATATTGGATTTTCTTATGAAATGGTATAAAACAGAGGTCGTTAGCGGTTTTAGAGATGTTTTGGATCTTGTGGAATAAAAAGAAATCCTTTTTTTAACTTTTGCTTTTATCACACTTCTTGTGTTTGTTGAATTTTTTGTGGCAATGCATGAAGTCATACAGTTATCTTTTTAAAAAGCCAAAGCCTTGTCGTTGGGGCTGAGCTCATGAACGTTGCCGTGGCAATTTGTTCAGAAATGTAGATGCTTGAGGCGATAACTGGAGGTATGGAGTAAGTCAGAAGGGCTGAAGGGTTTAGATCATATCTGTGAGTTTGCACCAGCTACTGTCACAAGAAATGTGGATCACCATGACGACCCTCCATGTCCTGTTAGACATTAATTGCCCACAGTGTATTCTGTCCTTTTAGGCCATGTAGTCAGAGGGAAGGAGTGAATGATAATCACAGGCACCAGTAAGTTTAAACAATAGGATCAGTGGTGAATTTTAGCTGAGCAGGTGCATTGTGTGAAAATACATCCCGTTATTCATGTAGCTCTTGATGAATGCATCACTGTGTTCCTGCAGAAAGGCATCAGGGTTGCTGATGCACAGTTTACCTTAACTTTATTTTGTCTTTAATAGATACATGTGCCATGTTGTTGTTGTACACCTTTAAGTTAAAGCTACTTGCTTGTGTATTGTTTTGACTAATTAAAGCTTTGCAGAAGAAAAGCATCCTAGTAAGGCTTCACACTGATCACCTCTTGTTTATGTGCAAACTGATTATTTAACTCGGAAGGATTGAATGAATGAATCTGTTTTCCCTTCTTCTTCTCCTCCCCTCCCTCCCTCTTGTGTCTCACCACAGAAAAGTGTGAAGGAAGGAATCCTGTTAAAGCAAACCAGCTCTTTCCAGAGATGGAAGAGGAGATACTTCAAACTCAGAGGGAGGACCCTCTACTATGCCAAAGATTGCAAGGTACAGGAAAGTGTGATACGCTGTGTAGCAACATGAGTGCAATTGATGGACTGTGAGCTAAGAGTCTATTCTTAACAGGAAATATGTGCCCACATAGATATGATTGTAGCTGGATATTTAAAAAAATGATGGATGCAGCGTTTATTCTTTTCTTGTCAGTCCCTGATCTTTGATGAAGTGGACCTCTCGGATGCCAGCGTAGCTGAAACCAGCACCAAGAACATCAACAACAGCTTCACAGTAAGCAAAAGATCCGATCTGCATTTTAGGCCCTGTTTTAAATTTTGGATTTAAATCCCAAGTCTCATTAATTTTTTAAGGCATATTAAGGACACAAGCGAGTGGGTTGCAAAGCTGACTGTCCTAACTCTGTTTTGAATCTTAAGTTTAGCATATTGTTTGCTGCTATTTGGCTTTTTGTGATGTTGAACATTAAAGGGATATTCTGTGTTTCATTAATTACTTTTAAAAGTACTACAACCAAATAGCGAAGCTATTAGCTTAGCTTCTCTGTCAGAATTTGGTTCCTGATTTTCTAAAGTGAGTCCATAAACGCAGCAGATAATGGTGGCATGTTAACTTGTTAACATATCACATTGGAAATTTTTCAAATGGAGCCAAAGTCATGGCTCTAATGCTAACATGTTAGCTTCACTTAGACTGTTGTGAAATACTTTTATAAGAGCCTCATGGCTTGTATCAGCATTTTCCCAGTAATTTAATCTAATATTAAAGGTTAAATAAATAAAAGATAAGCTACTAACATGTTACCTGGATCCCTCTTTGTTTCACTTTTGAGGAAAATCTTCCACTGCTACGTTCAAACTGAGTCTTTTTCCTTTCTTCCCCAGGTGATCACGCCGTTTCGTAAGTTGATGCTCTGTGCTGAGAACAGGAAGGAAATGGAGGACTGGATCACTGCTCTGAAATCTGTCCAAAAATGGGAAACCTATGAGGTTAATGTCTCTCTCTCTCTGTTTTTATGTATACATCATTATTGTTTGTGCACATCAGACTAAACTTGGACCAAACTGATGAACAGTATGTAGATCATGAGAACAAACCTCAAACACTTCCTATCTTCTTGTGTCAGTATTTGGATTTATGCTTTCTTCTGTAGAAGGAAGGAAAATTTTCTCTTTGCTCCTCACATCTCTGTCTGTCTAGTCTTTCTATTTTTTTCTTACCCAGTGACAGGTTGATTATGCTCATAAAAATCGTTTCCTTTGTTTTAAAGAGAGCTGAGGACTGTAAGCTTCAGTCCAAGCTCAGCTTATTTTCTCTGTGACTTAAGTCCTTGGATTTCAGTGTTGCATTTATGGTTTTAGGTTTTTTTTAACTCTCCTGAGTGCTCTCAGTCTCAGCGTGAAGCTTCATACCCCCTGTATCAGCAGCAACTGTCTCTTGTGAGACTGCAGGGTTTAGTGTAGGTTTTATATTCCTCTAGTTGTGTTTCTGGATACTGAATTCAGCTCGACACAAAAAGTCAGTGTCCTGTCCTGTAAAATTCCTCTCCTCCCCCCCCCCAGGCCAGCCAGTTCAACATGGAACATTTCTCCGGGATGCACAATTGGTACGCCTGCTCGCATGCCAGACCGACCTTCTGCAACGTCTGCAGAGAAGCTCTGCCAGGCGTCACCTCCCACGGCCTGTCCTGTGAAGGTACACACACATGCGCACACGCCGGGTGCTACATTTGTGCTCTTGCAGTCACACATCTGAAGTTTGAGGCAATTAACGAAACATTTCTGGCAGCCTCCACTCTGTCTAAGCATTTAACCTTTAAGTACGACCATATTGTCACATTTATTCTTGGTTTTTCTCTGGCTCTTGGCAGTGAAGATGTAGGTTTACATGTCCTGACTGCACACTGAGCAAGATTTATTAGGTTTTTTTTTTCTTTCTTTTGCAATCTGCCCTATGCAGTTTGTAAATTTAAGGCTCATAAGCGCTGTGCTGTCCGCTCCACCAACAACTGCAAGTGGACCACACTGGCCTCCATAGGAAATGACATCATTGAGGATGAAGAAGGGGTGAGAAATTAAGTCGTTTTCATCCACTTTTAATTGTAAATTTGAGTGAAATTTGCATAATATTCATTAAATGAAAGTGAAGTCTTGGATTAGATTTGTCTGTTGACAACTTGACAGTTATTATATTAAGCTCTTTCGAGGAATATAGCCTAAAGGTTTGTTTTTTGTTTTGTTTTGTTCTGTTTTTTAAGGTATCTATGCCGCACCAGTGGCTGGAAGGCAACCTGCCTGTCAGTGCCAAATGTGTGGTGTGTGACAAGAACTGCGGCAGCGTGCGGCGGCTGCAGGACTGGCGCTGCCTCTGGTGCAAGGCCATCGTAAGTGGGATTGATTTGCATCTTCTCTCCTGTCAAAAGCTGTCACGTCACATCAGGGTTGGATTTAATTTGGGACATTGCTAGCCGAGTTATTTTCTGTTTGGTTTCAGTTCATCGAAAGTTAAAAGAAAATTTTTTTCCAGCTGCACAACAGCAAGCGAGAGTTTGATTCAAATTCTCCTTAACTGGATCAACTTGTATTGGTTGACTTAAACCTAAACCAACATTTGTTATGAAAGTTATGAAATGTTGCAGGCGAAGAGGACCTCTTTTCATCCAAAGCTGCGTAACACAAGAGCAAGCAGGGATGAACTTAATAATTTGCTCATGATTTTGAGTGAATTATCTTTTTATTTGTTTGTCCCTGTGGGGTTCACTTATCGATGCACAGGAAATTGTAACTTCCAGGATGAGATGTGCCGCCAAATGTTTTCTGTGTTCCTGACTTTCCCTGTCAGCCCATAAAGACTCGAAGCCTGAAAGGTTAACTCGAGTTATCAGAGTAATGGAACGGATCTGAGGATGGCTGCAAAGCCCCCTGAGGGGAGAAGGAACAGGCGAGCTGGGACTGATGAATTCCTGTCAGCTGCAGACCGATATCATTTTCCTGTGCAAGGGTATTGACTAAATTCAATGGTGCCTTTACTCACTGGATGATTATTCTTTTACGAAAAAAGGAACTGCGACATTTTAGGACAATCTGGCCTCACTGAGATTGCGTGTTTTTTAACTAAATCTACTTGTTTCTAAGTAGAAACAAACTGAGCTGACATTTTTCAATGCTAACATAACGGACAATAAATATGTTAAAGGCTACTTTTTAGATTGTTTTGCTTCCCTTAAGTGGCCAAAAACTGTATTGGTGCATGTTCAAAAAAACATCTTACAATATATAAACAATTTGTTAAATGATTAATCGTCATGTGATAAGTTTGCAGACATTTTCCCACACAAACATAGAATAATTATAAATATGTTCGAGGCTATTTGGCCAAACAAACATCATTTTGACTACATTGCATCATACATATTTAAGAAGTGTGCACATTAAGATTTTCTCTTCAATTGGGAACAGACAAGAACTGTGGGTAAAACAGCAGAGGAGCAGCATTTAGCAAAGGTGGTGTACCTCTTTTAATGGGTTGTTCTTCATTCTTAGTTCCCATTGTCATGTTTACACCCAGTTTTAACCAAGACAAACAGAAAAGCTTGATAAACAATGTGACGTGGCCGTTCTATAAAATCTGGTAATGATAAAATGAAGGAATCCAGCAGGAAGGTCCAGCTGAGTCATGCTTGTAAGTCAAGTGATGTAACTCCATGCTTTCACTTTGTCTCATGTACCTTTAGCAAAGGCTGCTTTTTTTGTTTTTTACTGTACAGTGCACAGAAACACAAGGTGTAAAGTCTAATCCTTTCTGTACAGACACAAAGGAAACAATTACACACATCCACATGTACAAATGAATCAGAGAGGCATTTGTAAAGGTTACAGAACTGGCATTTGGTGCATTTCAGGTGGATGTAATGACCTTTCTGCTTCTACCGAAATATAGAATTACTATGGAGACCAATAAGTCTTTGTACGCGTGTGTGCAGGTCCACAATAGCTGTAAAGAACAAATGGGAAAGGTGTGTCCTTTGGGTCAATGTCGAGTCTCAATCATTCCTCCCACTGCACTCAACAGCATCGACTCAGATGGTGAGACACCACGCAGACACACACACACATAAACAGGCTTTTTTTTCCTCACGATATGACATTAATGGGTTCAAAGTTCGGGAGAGTCAACCTTCAGCTTCAGTTGTGTAAATCCTCTGAATGCACAGGGGCTGACGCTGGAAGTGACCCCAGGCTTTTTTTGCTGCTGCAGCTTGTAATTCCAAGTTAATCCTCTTTATCCCGGGCATCCATGAGGATGCAGGTTAAACACATATCGAAAATGTTAGCATAATCTGATTAATCTTTTCCTGCTTTTCTTACTTAGTTACTCTATTTGACATCCAGGATCAATCACGTGTAACAGTGCTAATTAAAATTGAACTATTTAGCAGGTCATGTAGCTTTGAATGCTTATTTTCTTTCCTTCCAGGCTTCTGGAAGGCCACCTCTGCGTCTTGCTCCAGCCCTCTCCTGGTCCTGGTCAACTCCAAAAGCGGCGACAACCAGGGAGTCAAATTCCTGCGCAAGTTCAAGCAGCTTCTGAACCCAGCTCAGGTGTTTGACCTGATGAACGGAGGACCGGAGCTCGGGTAAAAAAATCACAGCTCTCAGCTTTAAATGTTAAATAAACTGTAATTACAGGATAATGCTGCTTATTTTGCAGCCAACTCCTCTAACATTTTCTCCTCCTCATCCTCCCTCCTCGTTCCACTCTCCGCCCTTTAGCCTGCGGCTCTTCCAGAAGTTTGTGACATTTCGGATCCTGGTGTGCGGGGGCGACGGCAGCGTGGGCTGGGTGCTCTCAGAGCTGGATAAACTCAACCTCCACAAACAGGTGAGAGCAGTGAAGTGAAGATGGAGGCGGAAGATGAGGAGGGCTGGTTGATGTAATCCTGGTGTGTAACTGAACATAAATATGTTTTAATTTGACACGGCCGCGGTTTTTGTAGCGCATTGCCACGGCAACTACACTGAAAATAAATACATTTACATCATACTCTTCATCTTTATTTATCCAGCTGTAAAAGAAATTGTTGTTGTAGAGCGAAGGAGTGGAAAATATCGGTTAATTTATGTAAATTAATTCATTATTACTGTGGAATTAATTTCATGCTGCATTGACATGTGTTTTTTTTAAAATCCTGTTTGATCCCGTTTAATTGCAGGTCATGTTGAACACTTAACGTGTGAAATGCTTAAACCGGGCTCCATATGAGCGGCTGATAATCAGCTGGTCTGTGTGGTTAAAACGTGGAAGTCAGGGGTCAGCTTGACCTGATAAATGTAGCATTAATGAAGCTTTTGCTTGTGCTGCTCTGGCTGATAAATGATTTCTCTCTTTATCTAATCCTTAGTGGTGTTACAGTACATACATTGTCCGAAGACCTAATTAGTCATTTTACAATGAGGTGCAACTTGTAAGGCCTGTTCCTCTCTAACATGGGGATATGAGAGTCTCGTCTTATATGTCTGTCAGTCGGGTCGGGTTAGGGTTGCACATACGAGTTAACACCAACAGGATAATATTGGAGGGGTTTTAGCCGTGTTGCTCATTGAAAGTTGTAAAGGTAACTGACCAAGCTTTCTCATGTATTTGATAAAACACTAAGCGGTATTATTAAAGGGGAGAAATAAACCTACACTCAGTTCCTTACTTTATGTGCTGAGTTTAGCAGCAGACCTTGATTTTTTTTTTACTGCAGAGGAGTCGCAGCCAAGAAGGTTACAGGGTCATAATGTCCAATTATCTGGACTGAGGTTAGGAGAGTTTAGCCCATCCAGGACGGTCCAGTGACCGCTTCCAGGTTTAAGGCTGAAGCGTATGCTGATAATTTGTTTAAGGAGATTAAAGATCTGCCAGATTCCTCATGCATGGCAAGTCTGATCGGCTCAGCAGAGATGCCCTCTCAGTCTCACAGCAGCACGGACATGAACAGGCTCCAAGGTGTCAACTGCTCCATAAAGCCTCTTAAGGCAGGAGAGGATGAAGATCTAATGATGGGTATCATGACTTCCTCTGGATGTGTTTACGGTTGCCTTGTGATTACAAAATAGAGAAAGGAGCTTGTTTGTAGCGTTCATCAGTTTCTTTTCTTGTTGTTGGCACCACATAAACGATGTAACTCAGCGGATCTCCCAAACAAGTCGAGCTAATGAGTGACACGGAAACACTTCCGACGGCTGATTGGTCAGAAAGAATAATCACGATGGGCTTTAACAAGACTTCACCTGCGGCAATGCAAACATAACAACATGCTTCCTCCTAGTGTTACGTATGTGTAGTTTGTTGTTTGTTTTTTTACCTTGATCTGTTCAGCATCATAACAGGCAGCATGGCAGCCCGGCCACAGAGAACCGAATAGATATAAAGGAAATGAAACTTTATAAATGAAATGACTTTTTAGTATTGTTCTTTATTTAGGTGTTTTTCTAAGGAACATGTTGGACCAGACAAAGAAAGGGGACGTGTGAGGACATAAGACAGAAGGGAAGGAGTAAAGTGCTGCAAAAGAAGACTAAAACAGAGAAACTAGTCAACCAGCTGTAATATGGAAGGAAAAGCAGACAATCACAGCGAACATCACTGCAGCTAGTGATGTTCCTCTACAGAGAGATCCTCTTTTTTTCTGTTGCACACCGACTTTATTATCACTTCTAAATGTTACTCGATTCCTTCACCAAAACCTTCATTGGCTGCTCTGTGCCTCTCTGCTGTGGATGAAAGTGTCTGTTAAATCAATGTGATGTAATAAACACAGGGAGAGGAACCTCTTCAGACATGAGCTGAATCCATTTCCTGGTCACTACTGTAGTGGGCCGTGCAGCTGGAAGGGGTGAAAGCGGGTTTCATTAGATCAGTCCTGAGGCGACTCTGTGTTGTTATAACGCATCATCTGCTTCCACGTCTCCACAGTGTCAGCTCGGCGTGCTGCCTCTGGGCACAGGTAACGACTTGGCTCGTGTTTTGGGCTGGGGAGGCCTCTGCGACGACGACGCTCAGCTACTACAGATCCTGGAGAAGCTGGAGAGAGCCACTACCAAAATGCTGGACCGGTAAGAGGGCGTCACGCCATTTACGTCGACTTCCTTACAGAAGGTGTCTTCACTTCCTGCCACATTGACAACAAGCTGAAACCACTGTTAGAACTGAAAGGCTTCCAGCTAGAGATGCGCTCAGTTGACGCCCGTGATGGGGACGTTTGTGGTTATCTCTCTGAAAATAAGTCGTTGGATGGATTCCCAAATGAAACCCTTTTGGTTTTTCAATTTGACTTTATTTGATTCAGTAAAGGGCAGCAAACAGGAGCAGGCATAAGTCAAAGCAATAAAGATAACTGGTTGAGGTTTCTTTACCAAAGGCTGTTCATTTCTTCTCCTGCCTGAGGGGAGAATTCATAATATTAAAAGTACGATTTGATGCCACTGAGTGTTAGGTGCAGGCCAGAGCAGATTTAGCTCCCAACTGGAGTTTTACAGACATCTGTGTGGAAAACCAGAAAAACAAGACTATTTACTGTCAAATGTTAAAGGTTTTTTTACAGTAAATGTTGCTCAGCCCTCTTCCACATGTCATCTTCTACTGATGCTTTTTTGTTTTAAATAGTTTTTTTAGCTTAGAAATGTAAAATAGCAGGTAATTCTTCAAGGGTTTACATTGCCAGACTGAGTCACAACAAAGGCTTTTAAGACTTGCTGTATGTTATGCATGTTGGAATGGGGAACAGGCTGGCGTGCCTGCTTGTAGTGTTCAGTGGGTGGACTTCCCACCTTCATCATCTTCCTCATTCTGAAGCACTCACCTCTGTACATTCATGACTTAAGCTGCTGTTAGAATTTATATTGCAAGTGTGAAATATTTTGTACACGAGGTGTGAATGACACAAGAAATAATGGACATAAAATCAAATGTTTACAATCCAAAGTTACTCTTTTATAAAAGGAAAGGTTGCGTTACTTTTATCTTACCGTGTGATTTATGAGAGTGTGAAAGTTATCAACCAGGAGGAGAAGACAGTTATGTCACATCCAAAAGTAAAACCTGTAATCTGTAAACGTCACTATGCATTGCACCAACATCCACATCAACCAAGCTTGAAGCAGCTGAATCATCCTGCTGCAACATGAAAGCTGGTACAGCACAGGTTTAAACGGCAGGGATCACAGATTTTTTCTATTTACATAGTCTTCAAAAAGAAAAAAAAATGTTATTTGCCCTTGTCTTGAACTATTGGTGAGTTTTTGCTCATCTTCTATCCACAGCGTGATCTTTGAAAGCCAAAGGAGCCACAGTCTGCTGGTTTTCCCTTAGTTCCCTGCCTCTGATCCCACCTGAAGAAGTCTGTTTTCCGGTGCTTGACATCCGTGTTTGTTTTCTAGATGGAGCGTGATGACATACGAGGTGCCCACCACCAATAAACACACTCCGATAGTGAAGGAAGATGACATCCTCGATTCTCCTCTGCAGGTAAATTACCCCACACAACTTTCAGGAGGCTGTCTGCCTTTGGACAGATAGCATCCGTATAAGCCGGAGCTCGCAAGCTGAGAGGAATTATTTTGGAAGACTTCCACTGAGAATCAATTGATCCTGGCAGGTGGAAAGCCAAAGCAATCAGGCCTAAACCACAGGGAGCGGTGCGGATATTGACAAAGGGCAGCTGTGTGTTTGAGAAGCTGAACTCTGCCTGTGAACTGCCTAATAAGACGGAGATTGCACAGAAACATCTAAAAACTGTTCAGCTACGGATGAAATCACTGTTTGGTCTGGTTAGGATGTTTTCTTATAGCATCAGTGATTAAAAAAGAAAGAAAAAACTCTCCTCCCTCCATGTCGCAGATCCACATAACTCAGTACGCCGACTCCGTGGCTTCTCACCTCGCCAAGATCCTGGACTCGGACAACCACAGCGACGTCATCTCCTCTGCCAAGTACGTGCTGCCAGTTCCTTCAGAAACACAAACACAATAAAAGAGAGAAGAGGGGTGAATGCAGGGTCTGTAAAAGCAAAGCTAGAGGAGGTGAAGAGAGAAGAATGATGTTAAGAGAAAAAGGCACACAAAGAGAGGCTGGCGATGGTCCGGTCAGCAGGTATCGATTTTCCGCTTGGGTCTCATCCTGAGGACGCACAAACACTTAAGTGTGTGAGCTTGTGCCGCCGCTTGTGAGTGAAAGAGACGGATGAGTCAGTGTTGGGAGGGTCATCCTCAGTGCATTAGTACATAGCAGTCGTCCTCTGGGAGAAGTGCAGCGGGCATTACCGAGCACTTTTCTCCTCCGCTCTGCGTGCGCTTTAAACCAAAGCTGATTGCTGTTTAAGACCTGCAGCACGTCTGGAGAACCTCGGGGAGTTGAGCATACATGCAAAGAGCACTTTCACTAAAACATAGCACTCCTGTTGTCGGATGAAGAAAATACGAAGTTGTTTTTATGGATTTTTAAATTGGATTTCCACACGCACACTGACATTTTAACAGGAATCACTGTAATAAGGAAGCTGACTGCAGATTTCCACCTGTACCAGGCTAATGGCTTCCTTCAAATATTAACAATAAGCTTGTGTCACATAACAGGGTCACGCCGGTAATGAAGAAAAACTATCTGTGATTTTGATCCTGTAAATCTAACTCCAGATAAAACTTGCCTGTGCGACTTTCAGAAAATCTAATCTGTGCGGAAGATTGGTTTTACGGTATCTGATATTTGCTAAATACTTAAGTGCTTTGTGGGTTTAGAGAAACCTCTCTGCTGAGTCACGCAGCAGCTGGGAGTAAACGGTGAGCATGCGGAGGCAGCGTAGCTGACAGGCAGGTAGGCAGCCATAAAACACCAGCATGTGTGTGTGTGTGTGTGTGTGTAATCTATACCACAGTGAATCACCAAATCCTCGCCATGTTAACCCCATAATCTGTTTGTTTCTTGGTCTTAATTACACTAACCATCAATGCCCCCCTCGCCCTTCCTCCCGGCAGATTCCTGTGTGGGACGGTGAACGACTTTGTGGCAGAGGTGGGAAAGGCGTACGAGAGAGCCACAGAGAACAAGGAGGAGGCAGATGCCATGGCGAAGAAGGTAATTGGTTTCCTCTGTATGTGTGTGTGTGCGTTATGTAAGCACTTGTATAACACTAACTAGTGGGCAAGTGTAGGTGTGTGTGTGCAGAACATATTAGAAGTGGATACTATGGTTGAAGGCTCAGTGTTTCCACTCGCTCCTTTACTGTAGCGTTCTGTGCCTCTGGCAGTCCATGCTCTCTCCCTATTGAATAATTTGACTCTTTATAAGAGTTTGAATGAGATACTGAGGCTGAACTTGAGTGTGTATACAAGCGGGTACATTTTGTAATAGGCTTGAAAGGGCAGATCAAAGAGCCTGAACCTGCTGAACCTTTGTACTTACACCTGATAGTACTACTTTTCTTCCTATAAGAAGATGTATTTAATACACGACTGGATTTAGACGTTTTGGGGCCCAAGGCAAACCCAGCCTTATGGAGAGTTTTACATCCTTATTTATCTACTAATGATTTTTAGCTCGTTCTTTTCAGTAGAATTCACTCAGACTCAATGGTGGCTTGTTTCCCAAGGCCATTTCAGACCTTTTCCTAACAGTAAAGTTCACCTCATTATTCCCTTATTCCTTTATTTAGATTCCCATTAGCTGGAGCTAATGTTGCAGCGGCTCTTCCTGGGGTTCACATTTAAAACACATAATATAACATAAATTTAAACAATCTCTGAGAACATGTGTCAGGAACATCCTTTTTTATCCCCAAATTTTGGTTCAATCTGGTTAAAAGATATTGATTTAGGTTTAGGTTTTCTTTTTAAGCATTCATTTCCATTAGTGAAAATGGAAATGAGTGGTTTCAGTGATGCTTAGCCCAAGTCGTTAACATCAGAGAAGAAATGTAGCCTCAGTTCCCTAACATGAAAGAATCATGACCTGTCCTTTTTTGTCTTTTTTATAGCCAGGACAATGCCAAACTTTTACTTCAATAACTCTGTTTCTAATTGCCATGCTTTTTCTTGCTTAAACCTCCATTTCTCATATCACTATGCAGCCTAGCTTAATTAGATTTTTCTCCTGAACGCCTCCAAACAAAGTTGTGGGCAGCTGCAACCCTCATCCGAAGATGAAATTTACACTGGCCCCCAGCAAAGTTAATACTTTGTAGTGGCTTCTTGTAGCAGCTCAGGCTAACAGTCAGGTGATGCTAAGACTGAGATCCAGTCCCAGTGTGAGCTGAACTACCTCCAGATCTGAATGTGATTATTCCAAGAACAGCATCTTTTACACATCAGATAAGTCGTTAATGCCGGATGTTCAGAGGTCGAGCTAAATATCATTAGACTAGTACCATTAACCTCTAGGACGAGTGAATAGTGCGTCATTGTGAGGAAATTGTTTCTGTTGAAATTTAAATAACGATCAAGAACAAAGAGTACAAGAAGCCGAAAGTTTAAATACAACACTAGTTTAGCTGCTCTATGTTTATCTTTTCTATTAACTAAAATACTCAGTGAGTTACTAAATGAGTCATCTGCTAAACATTTCCAGCTTTTTCCTTGTTTAGAATCAAGAAAAGATTTTGGTAAATATCACCCATGATGGATTGGCTTGCCATTTGTGTGGCCAAGATAACCACACTAAAACCCAATTTGGCAACCACAAAATCAAAATTTTTGAGGCTCAGGATATAATGGTGAGATCATGAAAAAATGGTCAGGCTTTTCTGAAATAATTCAAATAAAGAAAAAATTCTTCTCTGCTGGCAGAATCCTTCTTCAAAGCCTCCTGTCAAAGCACTCACAGTAGTTTCCTCCCACTTTCATCCAATTCCAAATAATGTGATGCTCCATTGGTGCCTGGTAGGAAATCAGCCCATTGCCTCTCCAAATAGAGGTCTTCTCTGTGCTGTATAAGAGCCTGTATTGATTTCAGGTTGGTATTAGGTTTTATTGCAGCTGCACACAATGAGCATTTGATAAGCTGTGTGCAGCATTGATGTGTGCTCTTATCTCCAAATATACACTCTCTTTATATGTTCCTCAAGTGGGCAGGCGAGCAATATAAACAATACCTTAATCTCTTGCTTTCTCTCCATTTCTGTCTATTCTCCCAGTGTGCACTGCTGAATGACAAACTCGATTCCCTGGTCAAGGCTTTGAGTGAGGAGTCAGAAGCACAGGTAAGAATAGTTCCACTTATCATCAGTAAGACATGATCGAACAGAAATTCAGAAGTCTTAAATGTTAATTTTAACACCAGAAAAGCCCAGCTTTTGATGTTTACAATACTGATTTCTTTAATGAACGTCAGATCTTTGACAGGAAAAACGTTCCTGATCAATGATTTTATCTCACTGCAAAAGAGCATACATAAGAGACCACTGTATTAATATACTGGAAGACAGGATCATCCTGTAGTATTTAAAGCTTCAGAAAAATTGTAGAATATACTCAAGCCAGCCATAAGAATATAACCACCTACATTGTATTGAGTAATTCCCTCTAGTTTCCACAAATAGTCCTGACCACTTGAGATATGGACTCAGTAGACCTCTGAAAGAACACCTTATTTGTGATAAAGTAAAGGCACTGAATGATCAGTTGTGTCCTTTCAGCATATCCTGGAGATGTTGGATTGGTCTGAGAATTTCTGCAACTGGTTCAAAAATGGTTCAAAAGATCTCAAAGTCCTTTTTGTCTTTCAGACTTATTGGTAATCTGAACAACTGCTAGGTTTCATCATGCTTCATAGATATAGCTGAGTATCATCTGTATAGAAACAGATATTTATGCGAAGCAGTCCTCTAAACATAGGGCTTAAAAAGTTAAATGTATTGGTCCGAGCACAGAGCCTTGAGGAACTCCATGGCTTACTCTCTTGTGTGAAGAAAATCAATTATTTACGTAATCGAGCTGGAATTTGTTGTGTAACTAAGAGGAAAGTTTTACCTGTGTGGAAATATAAACTTATGCCAAACTGTTGCCATAATAAATCACCTTCAAAGTAAAATGACTCGGTCCCAGAACATAACCCTGACGACCCCCATTTGTGTGGAAAACCAAATGCTTACATGATGAAGCTGAAATCTATTACATAAATGTAACTTAAACCAGTCTAATGCAGTTTCTTTCGTCCCAAAAATATGTTCAAACCTCCGTAATAAAAAGTTATGATTGAAGGTATTAAGGCAGTTCTGAAATAAAGCCAACCGACTCGCTCTGGCTAACTGTTTGTTAATCAAGAACCAGGATTAGCTTATTGAGCAGTCTCAGCTACATCTATTCTTTTGGATCTGACAAAAGCCTGATGTGCAGGATGAGTACATCTGTTTTCCAACAGTTTGGCACTTTTCAGTAGCTAAGATTGTGAACAACATAGTAGATGTGTAAGGTTGTTATGACCCAACAAACTAGCTAGTGTCAGATGCTCAAATCCTCATAATCTTTTTCTTTCAAAACATTACCTTCAGGGCCAAAATGCCTACTTGCTGTGTAATTTATCCCACCACTTCCAGGTGCCTTTTTTTCTCAAGATAATAAATGTTTCTTACTTTACTTTATCCAGTGTACAGATGCTCTTCATATTATATCATTAACTGCTTTTCTTTAGCTAATTATGTGGCAAAAAACATTTTCACTGATAATATTTAAGCTGTAATGTATCAAGTGGTGTTTCACTTCTCTGGCTTCCTAATGGGGAGCTTAAAAACACATCATCAAATATCTTTGTGTTTCCTCTCCCTTTTGATTTTCTTATTTACACACTGAAGCAGGTGTTGTCAAAGAAACAGCAGTGCCCACAAAACACCATTATGATTATAAGCTCCTGCACAACAAATCTGAAAGTGCACAGAATTTTAGCCACTCATCCTGCAGCAGCCTGCATGTAAATGATACTAAGTGCTGCTTCTCAGCGTCGGACACAAGCAGACAAGTGATGTTGCAGTTAGGCAGAAATAGTAAAAATGAATGCGTGAAGACTTTCAGGTTTTACCGTTACTGTGGTGACATTGAAGTATTCTCACTGCTTGTAAAATGTAATAGATCTTCTGGAGAAGTCGAGTTGTGTCTGAAAGTCACTTAACAGGAATATGCCAGAATATATTTGACAAGTTTACAGCTCATCTGTTTTCATCCAGGTGGTACCAGCAGGTTCAGTTCCCAGCCAGGAGAGCAACGGCTCAAGTCCAGGAGAAAGTGGCGGTGAGTCGGGTTCAGAAGCCAAAACATATCGGTCCAAGGAGCAGCTGATGCTCAGAGCCAACAGCCTGAAGAAAGCCCTGAGGCAAATCATCGAGCAGGCTGAGAAAGGTAACACGGCGGCCAACAGGACTCTTTTTCTCTCCTTCTTTCTCTGTGGCTAAAACATCCAGACATGAGCATGCTGTGTGCACTTCACTGACCACGCGTCGTCTTTTCAGTGGTAGATGAGCAGAACCGACACACGCAGGTCCAGCGGATGCCGTCCTCGTCCTCCATCAAAAGAGAGAACAGCGAGGAGCTGAAGGATGCTGAGCCACGTAGGTGTCCTTTCAGTTTGAACTCTAGCACAGAGACACTGTCAAGACCTTTTTATCTCTCGCCCGAGCAAATCCGGTCAGAGGTGGTTTAAAGACATGTCAATCCGTCAACCTGAATGAAAAGAAAACATAAAAGAACCTCTTTCAGTGTAGGAAATGTTTCATGAACACATTTTAATTTTATCCAGGAGGTTTGAGTCCCACGGCCCCGATCGTCCTGGAAAAACCAGAGAACCTCAACACAGTGACCTTCAGCGAGGACACTGTGTAAGTCTGTGTGTGTGTTTACTCCTGCGTGTCTGTGTGTGCATGTGTCATCATGCATTAATTAACAGTCTGCATGTATCCGTAGACAATGCTCAGAGAAGTGTGTGATGAACAACTACTTTGGCATCGGCCTGGACGCAAAAATCTCCCTTGAGTTCAACAACAAGAGAGACGAGCACCCGAAGAAATGCAGGTACAGAAAAAAATCTGTGGATTTGCAGAGAAGAGCTTTCCCTCATGAATCCCTTTTTCATTAACGTGGCCACTTGTTGTCTCCAAATTGATTTATATTTTTTTATTTTACAAGGGGAATAGTATGATGCACACTTCCTTATTTACTTATTAAGCATAATTCAGTTGCCAAGAAAAGATGCAACAAGAAAAAGAGATCAAATATATTCTGATTTTAAAAAGATTTTGAAGTTTTGCGATATCAGTGTCACAATAATGAAATAATGAAAACTGGAAATGTTGATGAACTTCAGACTGAAATGCAATTGAACAGATTACAGGAAAAAACTAACAGTTGTATACGGGCAATTGGTGGCTCACATGACAGAAACAGACATGTTTCCCTGCACTAAATGGATCATCCTTAGTGATGTAAAGTGATGTTGGTACGATTAGATTAAAAATAATTAATAACATTAATAAATAAGTTGATGTTCTGTTATTCACTGATTTCATTGCTTGATCAGTAAAGTTTAACAGCCAGAATCCAGATCAGAGTAAGACCAGATCTGATTGGTCGTCTCTGTCTGTCTCCATCTGTAGTAGTCGCACAAAGAACATGATGTGGTACGGAGTCCTGGGGACCAAAGAGCTGGTCCAGAAGACGTACAAAAACCTGGAGCAGAGAGTTCAGCTGGAGGTCAGACACATAAAGACAGAATCTGCTCACAAACAAAAAAAAAAGTGATTTCTATTCTGGGTAACAAGCTGTAATTAGCTGATTTCCTCTCTGTCTCCACAGTGTGACGGGGTTCCCATCTCTCTGCCAAGTCTGCAGGGTTTAGCTGTCCTCAACATCCCCAGCTACGCAGGCGGGATCAACTTCTGGGGAGGCACCAAGGAGGATAATGTGAGCGTCATGCAGGCAGATTTTTAAAGAATATTTAAATTCATAGTGATTTTTGTTTTCCTTTCGTCTGCTGGTTCAGAACTTTGGCGCTCCGTCGTTTGATGATAAGAAGCTGGAGGTGGTGGCGGTGTTTGGCAGCATGCAGATGGCCGTTTCCAGAGTCATCAACCTGCAGCACCACCGCATTGCACAGGTAATACACACCCCTGACTAACAGCTGCATCCTTCAGTGTTTTAGGAAATCCATGTAAAACTAACCCGTCAAACATTCCCACTGTTACCTGAAGTTAACCTCTTGAACCCCAAGCCTATTTTGCTCGTAATTGCATACTTTTAATAAAATGAATATATCTCTGCAACCACAAGGTCTATTTAATTACTTGGTGTCATTTTGAAGGAAAAACTTGTGAGATTCCTACTGATGTATAATTATTAGTATTTGTGAATCTGGTAATAAGTAAATGAAGATGGAACAGCAAAAAAAACTAAACAAAAAAAGTCTTTCCTAAAAAAAAATTTAAAAAACCCTTTCAGGATCAGCAAATCTTTGAAATTGTGTTCCAGGGGCTAAAAAACTCTACAAAATGATAGCTCAGTATTTCCCCTTTTTTGGGGACTTTTGGGTTCAAGGGGTTGAACATATTTCCAACTATCAAGTTTTAATTGGTTGTTAATAAGAAAAAGACTAAACATGTGTTGCCATGTAAGATTAAAGATGCATCTCTGGATAAGATAAAGCATTAGCAGATATTTCAGCCGAACATTGAAATGTTGGAATATTTTAGTAAATACCTCTTATGTAAGAAAGTAGGAACAAAACTCAAAAATATATGATGAACATCAAGGAATTCCTGTTAATTTAGCATATTTCAGCATGTGTTTGTATTAGCTGATGGACTGAAGGAAGATCACTGAGAAACATAAACGTAACCCACAGAGGTTATCTTGTGTTGAATTATTTTCTGTCATTATAAACAAGAACAAAAAGACTTTAACCCAAAACTGTTTTGGTCCACCGTGCTACCTAATGTCGCATCACCGCCTGCAGTGTTTGACTGAACGAGTGAGACGTCTGCAGTTTGTTTTAGATCCTCTTGTGCAAGCAGAAAACGAGTAGCTTGATAACCGGAGATTTTAAAGCAGAATATCAGACTAATAAAATTATATAGTGATTTAATTAAATGCCTCAACCAAATCTAGTGTTTATATAATTTTCGTTTATTTTTGTTTTTCGCACATAAAGGCAGGATCAGGTGGGCTGTAGTAGAGTTGTTAAAAAGCTATTCTGCCATTTCCTTCATACAGTCATTTTTGTTCTAAGTTACACCTTTATTCTTTGACAAATGGTGGTTTTGTTCCACTGTTTTCAATTAGAGCAGCCATGAAACCTGAGGTATATCTACAGAAACAGGCTAACTCGTCTATATGGGTCCTCATTCAGTTTTTACTTTACACTCATTTTGTGTGTAACAGCTGAAATAAAAAAAACAACAACTGGACAGTATCATAGTGAAGGAAACAAAAACAGGCGCAAAAGGCTAGCACCAAGCAGAAATTACATTTTACTAACTTATTCATCCTGTTATAATGGGATTGCATAATCTAACGTTTACTTAGTTTTTAGGCAGATTTAAGCTACATTCTTCACAAAAGTAACATTAGTATTTAAGCTAGCTGTTCTGCAGTCATGTTGTGCTACAGCTAGCAAGATGCTAAAATGGCACTGTACAGCTAAAAAGGTTTGGGGCTAAAATTTCTGTTACAGTTTGCTGTTTTGCACATTTTTTGACAGACATCAGTGTTAAACCATGAAAACTTAAAAAGAAGAATTTTATTAAAAATGAGTAAGATACCATCTCTAGTGGAGAGGTTTCTCCTTCACGGTCTTTTTTTTCCTGAAAAGACTCCTTTGTGGTTATTTCAAAGAGAATTATTTACTTTTTGTTTTCAACATAATTTCTCTCAGAAATGAAGTTAAAACTCTGAGTGAGCTGAAAGCAGGTTAAGGAACATGAGTTGGAAAAAGTGAGAGTCTAATTACGCAACTTATCACTTTCTATTAACTCTAGTTAAACCACACGGTTAAAAAGAATAAATAAAATGCTGTAAATCTCAACAGCAGATCTTCCCCCGTGCAACTGATCAGTCGACACCTCTGCCACCTGCTGTCTTTTATGTCTTTTATTACGTTGCACGTTTAACTAGATCACAGGAGCTGCTCAGCGAGCAGCGGCAGAGTAAAGAGCTGCTTAAAAAGAGAACATAAAAAGGAGCGTCTGCATGAAAAAAGCATCATTTGATAATCTACAGTTAAGTCTTATCGCTCGGCACTATTACTGATTCCCATCCGTTCCTTCTTGCACACGTAGGCTACACATCTCATCCACATATCAAAGACATGCTTGTGATGGATGTTAGCAGGCCCCTGCTGCTCCTCATCGTCCTTACTTAATGTTTAACACGGAAGCATCCTGCAGGTCCGTCGCCCCCTCACCGCTTTATTTGGGGAAACTATTGAATAATCGTAGATGTAATGTTAGCTTTCTGTATCTTGTTAGCCAGAGGCTTACACTGTGCGAATGAAAAGACTCCTCAACCCCCACACATTCACAGTGGATTACAAAAATTATGCAACGTCTCAAATTAAAGGGTCTGCACTGAAATTCTACACTGTATGACAGCCTTTCCTGAAATACACCAAAGACTGCGGATAACGATAATATACAAGATACAATGTGAATCAGAACGTTACACTTAATTATTTATTCACAAAACTGAAACTCCTTCTGTGGCTGGGAGCAGATGAGACTGTACATGTGGCTTTGTTCACATGAATATTCTTGATTTTGTTTACCTGTGTTCATGTTTTCTCTTTATTATAAGTAGAACTTGTTTAAAAAAGGGAGAAATCTGACAGCGGCTTGTTTTTCTGCTTGTTTTAGTGCCGGCAGGTAAAGATCACCATCCTGGGGGAGGAGGGTGTTCCCGTGCAGGTGGACGGCGAGGCCTGGATCCAGCCTCCAGGCATCGTCAAGATCGTCCACAAGAACCGAGCTCAGATGCTCACCAGGGACAGGGTGAGATCCGGCACGCATGCAGGCTCAGATTGTACCGCCAGTCAAACATCCCTCCTTTCATAAACGCTGCGGCGCCTCATCTCCAGCTGCCCCCTCACATTGTTGACTCTTTCTATTTCGGGACTTCTTGAATCCAATCCATGCCCTCTGCGTTTGTCCTCGGCTCAAACCTTTGAGAGCTCTCTTCAGCCAAGCACATTTGGCCAGTTTGTTTCCATGGTTTCCCTCCTTGAGCACATCTGAGGGTGAAGTTTTATCCTCTTAAATGGCCCGCATTGAGGAAAATGCTGACACTTATGTGTCCGCTGAGCGTCCCAGCTGGATGCTTTTGAGTTTTACATTCATTAGTGGACTGAGTACAAGCTTTGCTTCTTTTTCTACTCAGGTTTTCAGTTTATTTCTGCAAAATACGAGGAAATTTATTTCGAATGAAGTATCTGGTGTGTAGATTAAGAAAATTTTCTCTGGTTTTCTCCAACCAGGCATTCGAGAGCACGCTGAAGTCGTGGGAAGACAAAAGGAAGATTGACAGCTACCGCTCCGCTAGGCCGCGCCTTAACTCCCAGCAGTCCATGGAGTATCTGACGGAGGAGGAGTGTGCGCAGGTCCAGCAGCTGGGAATCGTAGCCGACACGCTCATCAACAAGTATGTCATGCCTTACACTTAATTTCTATTTGTTTAATTTGATTTATGTACCGTGGATTGTATCACTGGGTTTTCCTTCCTTCACTGTGTATCATTATAGGTGTGTAAAAGTAGCTGCTTTTTAATAACAAAAGGATCCAGATTCACTGCGATCTGATGGCTGCATGTCCTGATACGAGTTTAGAAGAAAGGGAAGTTTAATAATAGATAGATGATCTTATGGAAGGTTTGGACTTGGACCATGATCCTCTTCAACATCTTTCTTCTAGAAAACAATGAAACACTGATTCATGTTGCGTAAGTTCTTATTTTCGCTCTCTGATGATCCGTCCCAGACGGAACAGAGCCCAGACAAGTCGACACGTCGTCTGGTCGAGATTCACTTAAAGATTTTATTTTGCACAGTAAAGATTTTAGTGGTGTTGTGTGAGCGTAACGTCCCTTCCGTTAATGATGATTGGCGGGTCTTGATGCTGTGTCTTCATAAGGATCGGAGGTCATGGGTTTCCATCTTAGGCCGCACCTTCATTTATTCTTTCAGATCGCTTGAACAGTTGAATGATTTTCTGCTCTGTAGAAGAAGCTCACAAATATTTAAAATTTCTTACATATTTTAAACATACTGGAGATATTTCCCCACATTTTGCTCACTAAAGAATCAGTCTTCTGTGGCAACTGTGTTAGGCGGACATACATGGATTTCTGCAGCTTCTCAGTGTTCCCTGCTTTTTAATCCGTTAAAAGCCACAGAGAAAACTGTCATCCGCCCGGAGTGTTAAGGAACACAATCCACTCAAATATGAATGGGGGCAGAAATTAACAGTGGTTTGAAGGTTTCTGTCAGAAGAAAGCAGAAAATCGCTCAGGAATCATCTGCAAACTGGAAAATTTGTCACACAATCGCATGTAAGGTGGGAAAATCTTCCAAAACCGACTCAAATAAAGAATCTGTAGATTCAGTAGCATCTGGAGATTTTCTTAGAGTCAGGATGAGGTTTTATAGCATAACAATGTATTTCTAACACTTCGGGGTGCCATTAAAGTTAATACGTCTTTTACAAATAGCGGAAACAAACATGCAAACCTCACAGCTCAACGTTCATGTTGCTCAGCAGCAGCTTCCTCTGTGAAACCATTAAAGGTCAATTCTGCTCCACATTTTGGGATTTGCTTATCCCACTGCAATTACGGAGCTTATTGAAGTTTTTCTCCATCACACCGATGAGCTGTTTTATTTCTTTTCATTAATAAAAGTATGTTTTTTTTGTTGTTTTTTTTTTGTATAATTAAAAAACTCATATCCGTATGTTCAAGCAGAGTTTGTAAAGTTAGAGATAGTTATAAGAAGATAAACTTTTGTAGTGAAGATGGTGTTTTTATCCTCACCGGCAGGATGAAATCATGTCTAACACACAGATCTCACAGAGTCCTCACTCTCCTCCCCAGAATCCGCGAGGCAGCCAAGACCCACAAGCTGGTGGAGCAGGAGTTGGCCCACGCCGTCAACGCCACGGCCCTGGTGCTCACCGAGGCCAAACTGTCCAACCCCGAGGTAAGACACTGAGGCGAGGGGACAAGCAGATGGACGGACAGATGGCCAGTTTGACTGATGAAATGGAGAACCAAAGCAGGCAGACTCTCAGCAATATGCTGGAGCCGGTCCCCCTGTTAACCTGAAATCCATTGTGCTGCAACACAAAATATTAAGAAGTTTAAACTGATTTTTCAGGGAATTTTACTTTTTTTTTTGTTTGAATGAAGTGAACTTTTCATCAGAGAAGATGATGTGAGTACCGTTTGTGTTTTTAGTGTCTGAGCCGCAGCACGGCGGTGGAAATCGTCAACAGCAGTAAAGTCCTGCAGGCCGAGACCAGGATGCTGCTGGATGGAAAACTACTGGTACGGATAAAGCCGTTCTCACATTTCAGCCTCTCTTATCTCGCGTCTTTGTTCGGTTTGTGTACTCCACAGCTTCATTTACGCTGTGTGGAAATGTGTGTGTGTTGGAACAATAGTCTTTTGTGGAGAAGAGCAAACACGAGGACAGCTCAGCTCACAACGCCACAGAAGTTAAATGCTTATCTGGGATTTATTCTCTTTTCTTTTTGGGCCGAGCCAATTTCACCCTGTTATTATCAAACAACAAGTCCAACAAACTCTACAAAAATAAACAGGTTTTCAATTCCTCTATTGGCAGAGATGAGATTCATTTAAACTTTTAGTGCAGAAAGTTTCCTAAATGAATAAAATATGCAAATGACTTCTCCCTGGAATGAAAGGGACCAGTTAGCACCTGTTCATGTTCAGCATCACAAACAGTGGCACTTATAACAATTATAACTTCCTGTACAGTCGGAGTCTCCAGAGGAAGAGGAGCTCCGCTCGACTCTGAACAGCCTCAGCGCCGAGCTCCACAAACTGGACGACATCCACTGGATCTGTCCACACATGCAGTGCTCAGAGGAGGTGAGCAGAAAGCTAAGCAGCCACTCGCTTTACCATCTGACAACCGCTGGCATTAAAACCAGATGTTCCTTCCGTGTGTTTATTTTAGGACTCGGTTAGGAGCAGCAGTAAGGGCACCAGCAGTATGAAGCTGAAGATCAATCCCAAGGCCAAGAAGGAGAGAGAGAAGCTCCACAAGCAGAAGTCCAACAGTTCTCTCTCAGGTTAAACATCACGCCGCCTCTCACACGCAGCATGACGCTCAGCAGTCATGAATGAATATTGAGGGGTTTGACGATGCAGAACTGAGATACAACGGTCCAGATGTTGAGCCTAAAGATGCCAGCGTGCTACATGGTTCCCCCCGTTAAGAACAGTGGTTCCCAAACTGTGGTTGCGAGATCATTTCAGGGGGTCGCCAGATAATTGTGAAAAATATACATATACAACCTAAATTTATTGAATAAATTTGGGATTTTTATCATAGCCATTAGAATTAAACCATTAATGAAGAGGTAAAGAAATGAAACATATTAATTCTTAAACACATTAATGCATAAATCCACATTTATATTCCTTATTTATGAAGACAGACTGTTTTTAAACCTTTTTTTTAGAGGATCCTGCAGGATGTCCCCTCTGATATATATAATGAATAATTGTCATCATGGAAGTGAGGGTCACAAACACCAATATATGTTGTCTTGGGGATCGAGGCTCAAAAAATTTTGGAAGCAGTGGTTTAGACTGACCTGGGTTCAGTAGACGTGCTCTGGTGGGTGTTTGCTTCTTCTCCATTTTAAGATTGTCTGACACAGGCAGCAGGAACTTTATTTCAAAGGAGACATTGCTAAGAACCATAGTCAGTTCGCTTAGATTGATCTTATCCATGAGTCACTGTGTCCTGTTTGACCTTCATACTGAAACGAAGAAAATTAGATAGTTTCTGTGTCTTATGCCTAAGCCATTCATGACATTATTAATGCTGGTAAAGCAGGTGTGCGTGATTGTTTGAGGTAGGAAAATCAAATGGAAAATTGGGATTTCTTTTTTTTTTTTTTTTTTTAAATAAATGCAAAAAAGAATTTCGCTTTTTTTTTTTTAATTTCATTTTTGTGATCAATAATATTTTATGTTTTACTGTGTTATCTTTCCTGGTTGAAATTAAGGCGAAAAAAACTAGCATAAAGATTTTTTGAAAAAAAAATTTGTTTTTCTTCCACAAAAATGGAATATTAAAGAATCACTATTAAAATTGGATCAGCACCCAAAAAATCATAAAGGAAGCACATCTGGAGGAAAGCATTCTCGTCCCAGCCTTAATGATTATGGTCGCTGTAGTAGAGAGGAATAACTATCAGACAAAACACGTTTACAAGTACAAACAAAGTTTCTGTTGTCTAATTTTACATTTTACAGTGAAATATTCATTTTGGATGAAGCACCTTTCTCATTTGTTTCTTCTCCTCCTGCAGGAACCTGGGATATCAAAGGCGGGGCTGCTGAGGCAGACTTCTCAGGCAACTGAAATCCTGCGTGCTTTTCTTTTTTCCTTTTTTTTATCCTGACAACCTGAGGTGGTGGAGGGTGCTCCCTCCCATCTCCTCCCCTGTAACCACATGTGGTTTTACAGAGGCGTTGGAGAGAGAGAAGTGAAAGCTCCTTCCCAACTTTTTTTCCTCCGTTTTAACGTCATCTGCCCTTTTTTGCTAACAAGCAGGAGGATTTTTTTTTCTCTGGTTTTATTGAATTTTTCAGAAGGGAAACGGCTTGCCGCTGCATTTATTCACCGCTGCCGTTGTGCCGTTGGCTCCGCGGGTGCAGCCAGGAGGAAATCAAACAGACAATCACTGAGGTGTGGAACAACAGCGTGACGGGGAAATGTGTTTATGTGGTGCTCTCCTTGCATGCTGTGTGCAACCATCTAATTTCACACCTACTATTATAAGTTGTTACAATCGTTGGTTTTATTTTTCTTACCTTAATGTTTTTGTTGCTTCAACTTCTGACTAGCCTTTAGACTGCATATTTATTTTGTGTTGCTACTGCCATGAAAACTCCACTGGCAACAAATCAGCAAAATGAACAAACTGAGACATCTCAACGTTATCGTCTACTGAACTGGAGAATATTCTAAATGTTGCAAAAAATATACTGAGGAATGTATTTGTGTGGGCTCGTATTAACCTGTGAATAATGATAATGTTCATTATGGTTTCACAAAGGTTCTATTATTGTGGTTCTTAAGTGGTTCTTAATAGGCTGTTGTGTGACTTGTGTGGTTCGAGTCTATGCAGCCGCGCTGCAGAAATAAAGACCTTTAACATGAGTCATTTCATCTTGAATTTAGTCTTGTGAAATGATCTGCCTGTGGGATTAAGAAGGACATCAAAGAGGACTGATATCTGATTTATGTGGGAGCTGGAAAAAAAAACTAATCCTGCTGTGCTTTTTTTTTCACAGCCATTTAGGTGCAATACCAGATGAAATGACTCAAGTCTGATATTTTTTGGCAGTTTTTGGTGAAGGTGTTAACAGGAGGAGGAAGCAACAAGGACACATAAACGCAACATTACAGCCTCTCAGTTTATTATGCTTACTTTGTAATCGAACATGATTGTAAATGTAATAGAACAAGTCAGTGGGGATTTGATTTTGCCTTGTTTCTGGTTAAGAGCTTTTATTACAAATGTATAACTATTTTTTCTGTATATCTTATTGTCCCAGTGGTTATCTGTGAAGCTGTTCTGTTTTTGCTGCTTCCTCCTTTCTTAAACTCCTCCACAGCCGTGCATATAAAAGCCAATAATGATGTTTTGTGTGTCATTGCATGCAAACTTAGCCTTCCTTTGCCTCACAGTGGAAATTTGCCTCAAAGTAGTGAATTTCAGCTCGTTTGTAAGAACCATCAGCATTTATTAACTGTAATTTTGTTATTAAGTGCTTACACTTAAGAAAATACTTAAGCCAAAAAATGTTTTCTTTACTCTTATATAAACTTTAAAAGTGCATTGAATAACGATCCAAGACCAAGGGTCAGTATCTCAACACTTTTTAACTAAGATGGACCAAAGCATATCTGTGGCTTGGAAAAATAGGAAATAACTTCATTTAGACTTGAGGAGTCAACTCGACTCATGTGGGGTTTTTGTTTTATTTACACCTAGATTTTCAATATTTGCTGTTTGAACTCAAGACTGAACTAAAAGATTTCTCTCATCCTTGTCTGGCAGCTCCAATAAAAAGCATGGACATGTACATGCTAGAAAAATAAAAGCAGCAGCACATTCTTTTTCAGTAAAATACTAGTCAAAAGTTTGGAAATATTTTCCCCTTTGTATAGTAAAGTGTGTGCAAACTTTTGATTGGTAACCTATTGTTTGCTTTATGCCAAAAGCTACTTTCATTAATGTTATTAATTGGGTATTTTTTGTGTTAAAAACAGAGATGCTACTTTCACACTAGAACAAGAGAGATATATAAGCTGGAAAAGATTTTGTTTCGACAAAAGGTGTTAAAGTTAAATAATCACACATAAATAAGAAATGTCATATTTTTACATTCCTTCACAAGCTAGGCTAACTCACAACAAAACTAACTCCGTTCTCAGTAGACCGCTAAAAGCAAAAAGCTTAATTTGTAACTGTGAATGTCAACATTTCAATTATCAGGATGTGAAGATTGAATCAGTCAAATACTGGCTAAGATTGCTAGCTAAAAATATGAGCTAAAACATGTTAAGCTAATTAGCTGATCGTTATGTGGTTAAGTAGATTCATGGAGTGTGTCTCAAGAAGTAAGCGCACTTGCTTCTGTAGTGCGCACTTTCGTGAAAAAGTGTCGACTCAAATGGCGCACTAATGTTTGACTGCGATTCTCCAACCCGCCAAAATATCTGCTAAATAAGCATAGCTGCACAAACTATTAGTCATTTGTAGCATGTATAACCTGTTTACATCTGCTAAATTGGCTAAAAACTGCTAACATTTACCGCCAGCAATATGGCGTCCATTTTGTGCCAGTAGTGCCATCGTTCTATGCTAGGTTTTTGCGCCGTATTTAAGGCAACATACGGGTACTTTCAGTGAACTGTTTTTGCTTAAATAAGAGTGTGAAGGCACACTCACACACTTTCTAAAGTGTGCTTGTGCGTTGATTGAGACTCACGCATGTTTAACTAATTAGCTACATGTTTAGCTTATTAGCTACATGTGTAACTAATTAGCTATATGTTTAGCTAGCTATCTACATGTTTAGCTAAGTAGCTACATGTCCAGCTAATATATTACATGTTATGCTATGTTTTCATGACCAGCTCGTGTTGATTTGTGACATTTTCAAAAGAATTACAGAGGCAAAAAGCATTAGCATCCATGGATGTTTGCCCAGGATGGACTAGTTTATATCAAATGTATTTCTTGCTTTAGCCTGAATATTGCTATAATGAACAAAACCGAAAACAAACGCTTCTATGCTTCTTTCCCTTCACATCAGGGGCAGGTTTCTTATTATTAAACTAACCCTGGATAGGATGTAGTCAATGTGAGGCGCTGTAGATATTCAGCTGTGGTAGGATTGTGCTACTGTATCCAGTGTGTGCCGGCTACACTTTTGAGGCTTAAGTGGTGTCAAGTCTGTTCTTTGGGTTTGACTTAAGAGGTGTGTGTGAGTGTGCAAGCTTGTGAAATGCTTCAGATGCGAAAGTTGTTGTGTGTCATGTACATTTCAAAGTTTACTGTATCTTGCCTTGCACTTTAAAAGCAAACTTAATGGGGGGGGGGGAATTATATTTGCGTGCGTGTGTTCAGATTTGAGTGTTTACAAGCATTTTTTTTAATTAATTTGATTACAAATATATTTTATTTATGACAGATGTATACAGACAAATGTGTTGGTAAAATGTAATATATCTAACCAATCTTAAAAACAATGATAAA
>JAVQJG010058571.1:0-14809 GCA_036024015.1 Craterocephalus amniculus | reverse complement strand
GGAAGTAACCCGGAAGCCAGAGAACTTTTTCGGCGTATGCGCTGGGTGAGCAACTTCCATAGAGATGAATGGGCCGCCATTTTCAGTCCGTTATCCAGATCTATTATACATCCATGGGCGGGACCCGCAGAAGCTACGCAGACCCTCTGTGTGGGTGGCATTTTCATGGGTTTCAATGACGTCGCGATTTGCCTGCGGCCGCCATCTTTTTTTTGTGACCTAGCACCATCAACTGGTCCCAGGGGATAATGGCAGCCACGCATCTCTACGAAAGAAAATCCCACTATTTTAGGGTTTGATCACTATCTAATATTATCTGAATTACTGAGTCCTCTGAAATCTGTCCAACATTTGCCAACTTTGTCTTTTGCTGACGTGTGGCCTACTTATTCATTAATCCATCGCCTTACACTGGCGAATCATTAAGTACAGTACACTTACAGTAAGGCATACATAGAAGAGTACCGACAACTACTCCACATGGTTGACCTGTTGGACAAAAACCTTTACTTGATCCCAGGAAAGCTACGATGTGTCTAGTTTTATGGTTGATAAAAACTGTGAGAAAAGTTATGTTTGCCGTCTCTTTTGGTTTAGCTAGCTGTTCATTTACAAGTGAGTTAGCTTGCTGTGCGGAAAGAAAACCCCATAAAAGTAGCAGAGGGGACGTTTATTTATTTTTCAATTATGATTTATGTCCAAATATCCAGATTATATAATAATTTCCTGATGATCTGGCACTGAATGCAATCAGAAGGAAGTTTTCCTGCTGGAATCTTAATCTCCGTTCTTTTTTCCTTTTTTTTCCATGTGTGTGTGTGGATGGGCGGGTGTTGCTAACTGCAGGTGAAACATTCAGTCTGAGTCCCAAACACAGCCCTGGATCACAGTGCAGGAGGATGGGACCATACTAACTCTAACTATGATTGACTCAACTTGATAGTAACGTAATAGCAGTTTTTTGAACATTCATTGATCGCAACCGTTTTTAATGTCAAGACTGTTGGCTTTCTAATGCTAAGTTATGTACAATAAACCCGAAATAAATTGCTTTTTATGGCAGCGATCCACCCCTGTCATGTTTCGCTGTCTTTGGGGATGTTATAAAACGTTATTCCTGGCTTGTTTTTTTCAATTTGCTATTATCTCAACCGACTGCACAGCATATAGATGGCATGGTTTAGAACGCCAATGTAATAGATGCATGACTGAGGTCGGTCCTAAAGATGGTGCCGTTCGAACGCAGTGAACTCACATGAAACTAATGAATATCACTTTTTAGCTCCAAGCTATTGTTATTATAGAATTCTGACTTTGTCATGAATTATTTTTTTACAAAACTTTTTTTTTTTTAAGCTCCATAATTTCTTTCAGAATTCTGGACAGTTGACTTTGGAAGCAAACTGCTGTACCAACTGAGCCACTTTACCACAAAACATATCATGTTATAACATTATAGGTTTAATTATTTTATTGTAGAACTTTGTAAAGTTATACATTTCCTGATTTTAGAATAAAACTTTTTTTTTGTTTTTGTTTTTCTTGGGTGACAAGCTTTCATTGTTTTGGAATATGGTTGTAAATGAGATTTTTATTCTTTTTGCAATCAGGTTTCAAAAACAAGTTATGTTCCCAGAATGCCATTGGCATGTGAGCAAAATGTCTAAATGCTAAAGAAGTAAACTGGATACACCTCAGCTGATTCACACTGCGGAGGCCATAGGAATACAACTAAAATAATCTTTATTCCTGATGCAAAGAGAGCATCTAGACTTTGTGTCTTGGCTCTTGATTCGACCGAATCTTTTTTCCAAAATGCTACTTTAAATTTGAAGACTTCTTCATTTCCAGAAGCTGTTTTATGGTACTTTCTTCTTCAGTCACTGATTTCACATGAGTTGATGAGCCATGTGCCATCTGTTTGTTGTCATCTGTGATTTGTTTACTTACCTTGACAACATGAGACATTGTGGTCATGAGATTAAGGTAATAATGATATCAACTGGAGAGACGAGTGTAAGTTGTCAAATCTGAGACTCCCATCTTTCCATTTAGAGATGTTTTTCTGCTTTAATACAGATGGCCTCTCTTCTGTCAAACCTCACATCATGAAATATCTCGGTTTGAATTGTAAATGACATCTTTCAAAGATTTTTTTTGCCTATGTTGCACTTATAAAGACTTAGGACTACATCACAGTTCTTACATTTTTATTCTGCTTAGAAACATGATGTGAAATGTTAGTGTTTGTTGATATGTTGGATCTGCACCAAAAGAAATAAGTGAAGATATTTTGTTTGACTGAGTCATTTTTTAAAATAAAGTTGATTCATTACAGGGGAAGTGGTACTGATGTGCTATTCAGATCAGAGAGAAGTATGGTTTTCATTAGTGTCCTCTTTTAGTTTAGGACTGCCTGGATTTACTGCTCCACCCTCATCTGTCCATCTCTTAAACTGAGCTGTCTCTCCGTCTGTCTTCTGTTGTTCCCCCAACATTGTCCTCTCATGTGAGTTTGTCTGTCCCTGTAACACATGAACCACTGGGTTATCTTCTTCCTCTTTAATATTTGAATAAAATCTGTGTTATTTTTGTTTACCTGGTCAGAGGTTGCAGAACCTTTCTGGGTCCAGTTCCTGTTCCTGAAAGACAACAGAGAGTTTAAACAAAGCGAAGCTTCTTGTTGGACACATAATGTTTTAGGAGACTTACGAGTAGCCTTGAGCATGCCGGGTGATGTCAAAGCTCTCTTTGTCAGAATCCTGGTGTTTCTTCTTTGTCTTAAACCTGACAGCATGGATATAAGATCACTGTTAAGTTTACCTGCAAACAACAACAAACCCTCTCTGAAGCACATCAGTCTCACCTGATGATCATGACAAGAGCGATGATCAATCCCAGCATGCTCAGGGCCAACAAGACGCCCAGAGCAATGACTGCAGCTTCGTTGGAGGTGGGACTCTGAGGTTTTGTTTCTATATCAAAATGAAGTCCTTCTCCAAACACTAGGGCCAGCTCTGCCCTCACAGCATCTGATTGGCTCTGCAGTTTCCTGATGGATCAATACACAAGTCAGTTAATTCACAAGCTCCACAGTTAGAGGCAGAAATCATTAGAAGTCACTTCGAAGAATCATGTGATGGAAGGATTGAATGTTTACTTTGTGACTTCTTTAGAAGGAACAGCTTGCTCCCCATCTAGAGCGACAAAGCTGACCAGAGTCCTCACAGAATCCCTCAAACTGCGAGACTCTATGTCTCCTCCATTGGCACTTGACACCTGGATGACATTTACAGTCCAGCCCAGGACTTTACCTAAAGACCTGAGGTGAAAAAAAAAACGTGTAGTTAGAAGCAGAAACGGATGAAATACAGAACAAAAATCTTTAGCTAAACTTACGCCTCCAGGTCTGGAACCTTCTGCTCCACAACGTTAGCAGGTTGATTTAGTGAGATGATCGCCACGTCGCTGTTGCTTGCACTTCCCTGAACCACCACCTCGGGGGAAAAAATTTCAGTTTTTATTTTTTATCTATTTGGCCGCTTTACCAGGTCCTCCTTGCTAGTACCAGGTTCAGAACTTCCTTATTTCTTTATGCCATAGATCCAACAAGGTGTTGGAAACATTCCTCAGAGATTTTGCTCCATATTGACATGACGGCATCACACAGTTTCACAATTAGATTCTCCCGTTCCACCACAACCGGCAGCCTGAACCGTTAATACAAGGCAGGGTGGTTCCATGTTTTCACGCTGTTTCTGTCAAATTCTGACTATCACCTGAATGTGGAGCTGAAAGGGAGACTCATCCAGACAACTACTTCTCATTGGATATTTTCTCTTCTTCAAACCAATTTGTCAATCCTAGAAACAGTTGTGTGGGAAAATCCCAGTTGATCAGCTGTTTCTGAAATCCACAGACACCTACCTCCACTTTGGTTTTAGCCAACAGTCCTCGGGGGTCCGTGGCCTTGACCTCCAGTGCAGCTGTTTGTCCTGCAAGGCCAGCTGCTGAGACCACATAGACCAGACCTGAGGCTGGTTCCACATCAAAAGCAGAACTCTCATCTGCCAGACTGTAGACCAGCTGGTTCTCATCTCCAACATCTGGATCAGAGGCCTGTAGAAATGGGCGGGGAAGATGACTGTATTTATATAGTCCTTTCCTAGATTTGTTTATTACTTAAAGCACTTTTTTTAACAACATCTAATTTCCTCGTTATAAACTCACTCATACTATCTTTAAACATGTAGTCTGGCAGATTACTGTTCTTCCTCTTGACCTTAGGCTGACTTAAAATAAATACGTAAAAAAACTTTTTCTTTTGGTCCATACTCTATATGAGTGCTTCAAGAGATGTACTTCTGGAAAGAAGTGGCGGTAATAAAAACTGGTGGTGTTTTTATTACCGCCAATCCCAGCTGTAATAAATATTTCACTATGTGAAATATTTTATCGTCAGCAAAGTGTGGAACACTAATCTACAAAAGCCATTGGAACATTGGAAACATTGGATGAGTTTGAAGTGTAATAATACAAATATGTAAATATATCCTGGGCATAAAAAGTCAGCAGATAACAGAAGCTGCTTGGATGTTGCTCTTCACATGACCTTATAAAATGTAACATGTATAACAACTCAGTTTAGAGACTTGATCTCCTAGAAAGTGCTGCAAATGTTAAAGAGAGTTTCTTTCTGCAGGTTCCTGATGACATGTCATGTTTCAATGCAGCCATTAACAGGCCATCGTTAACTCACTGCTGGGTGTTTCCAGTTCAAAGTACACCACCAGTTTTTATTACCGCCACAGAAACTGACGTCTTAGATTAAAAATGATGTTTCCCAACTATTGGACCGGGACAGAGGCTGGGTATGCCTACCTTGACGTGGATGACGGAAGTTTTATACGGGGCAATGCTGAACACGGACGCTTTATAAACCTCAGGGGGGAACTGTGGAGACTCGTTTACATCCTCCACCTGAACTCTGACCTGAGAGGGACAGAAACAATATACCATTAATTTGTTTCTGAGAATTGGTTTTGGCCGAAGAACTAGAGACAGGCTTAGAAGCTAATTAGACCAGAGTATTAATGTATGAGGTAGAGTATCTACCAATGCCATGGCTGATGTAGGGGGTGTCCGTGTGTCCACCGCCTCCACATCTAGGATGTACCACTCCAGCTGCTCTTTGTCCAGCTGGGCTGTGGTCTGGATGATACCATCGCTGCTGATGGTAAACAAGTCGGTGTTTGTTTTCAGTCTGTAGCTGACATCATAAAGGTTACTTCCTGAGGAGGCCAAGACCCGCCCCACCGTTGCCCCCGCTGCCTTGTTCTCGGGAAGGCTAAAGTTGTAGGAGGAACTTTGAAAGGCCACACCCTCCACCAGACTGACAGTCCTCAAGCTGACTTCAACAGGAACTGCAACACAACCAACGTTGATCCTGAATTTATTTACAGTGATGTTAAAACAAAACAACCACAGCAAAAATCTGGAAAAACAGAGACAAATGCATTTTAGCATTTTTTATGATGATTGCTGCGTAGTTCTGTTTTTTTCCACTTTGCTTTTGATGTAATTTATCCCCATTTCTCTAACCTGAAGCTGCTACAGAATGCTCACAAAAGAAGTCAGTATGTAATTTTTGATAAAAAGGTACCTGCAATCCTCCTTTCCATTACAACCACACTGGGCACTCATATTGTGATCTTCTATAAATACGTAGGGCATTTTAAACAATTAATTATTTTCAATTTAGTTTCCTAGTTTAACATAGTTTAAAGAGGTTTGAACAAAAATTAGGTTTCTTCATTAGGAAGAGTTTGGTCTTTAATTTAATGCCAAGAAAAGACTTGTTGCAGCCAGTTTCTTATCTCTCCTTGACAGACATTGTTTTACAAATATACCTCTAACAGCTCTACATGTTATATGCTGCCTATCATGGAATAATACGATTTACAACAGGATTTAACCCCTCATTTATCACTGGACTTTATACTCCCTGGTTTATTGGTCATCATTGTTCACTTGCAGCCCTCTACATTGGTGCAACTTTATTTACAAGTCCAGCTTTCTTCTGCTAACACGTTTATCCTCTTACATGACAGACAGACTTTCCATTCATAGCCTGCACCCCCAGCCCTGAAGGTATTCAGTAGTCCTTTGGTAAATACAGAACTCAGCAAAAACAAAAAAAAAACATCCTCCTCCCCACCAACCTTCCGATCACTGGGCAACCTACCACCTGAGCCACTGCCACCCCTTTAGGTCATTTGGTCATTCTAAATTCTCTCTGGGGGTGAGTGTGAATGGTTTACGGTCTGAGTAAGACTGGGAACTTGCTCAGAGTGTACCCTGCCTCTTGCCAGCTAATTACTCGGTTGGTTCCAGCCCCCTGTGACCCTGAATCATACAAAACGGTCTAGAAAATGAATGAATCCATAGGAATAATATGAAAACAACACAAAGAGGACTGACTATAAGCAAATGAATGGATTATTTTGTCTTCTGCGTTGAATGACGGATGCCCTGAGAGCCTGAAAACGCACCAAATACACACGTAATTGACGCAGAAAAACTTTCCGTGCGTCTGCGTATCCACCATCTGCATCGGGTATAAATGGGCCTTAATACCACCAGAAACTGTGGAGCAAAAACAAACCAGGGAAGAAGAAGAAGAGGAACGGAAGAGGAAAACTGTAAAAGAAGGATGAAGGCGAGGATGAAAACATTAGAAGTTGCACAAGCTTTTTTAATAAGGCTCTACAAGTGTTCAGGGCCTGTTGGTGGTTAGAAACAACTTTATAGCCGTGCAGAACTGGCACCAACTGGTGTCTGAAACAAACGTACACATGGAAGTATAAAGAAAGTGACGCATGAAGTTTGGAACGGACTTCCACATTTACATCCGTCAGGGAGCATAAATGGGCCTTTAAGTTCTGATATATGGTCAGTATCTGCTTTCTTCAAAAAGAACCACAACAGGAAAATAGCTATGCCTCCTCTGTAGCATCTTTTTTCGAAATTCTTCTCTTGTCTACCTCTTACTTTCTACTTTCACGTTATTAGTTATTTCTAAAGTTAAATTAATTCACAAAGATGTTAGAAGATGAAAGAACATATTTGATTAAAATATGGAAAATGTAAGAAGAATTGCATTGATGAAAAGATGTAACAGACCTGTAGAGTTTAGAGGAGGGTGGCCATTATCTGTTGCCATGGCTGTCAGCACTAGCATGGTGTCTTCCATTATCTCAGCAATGTCAGAGGTCAAAGTCATTGCTCCGGTTTCACTGTTTAAGGCCAGATATGGAGAATTTCCTGCAGAAATACTAAAACCAAAAGAGGAAATAAATAAATACCTTCAGCATTTACCCTTCTTAATGTTGATCTAAAGGAAAAATGCACAAATTCGTGGGGAAAAAAACATGTTGAGCTCTTTAGAGCCTGACTCAATAAATAATGGGAAGATTTTCTATTTTTGTTATCTATTGTCTTAATTGGTTCTACTGCAAATTGTAAAATGAACTGCCCACAAATTGTAAGTATGTATGTACAGTATGGTGTTATATGTGATGTCAGAAGTATTGTAGTACCAAAGTTATCCACAAGGGGAAGACAACAAGTATCAGATACAATACGGTTTTGTGCAAAGGTTTTACCGTAAGGTGAAGCAATAGGTTTCAGAATTTGTTTAGATTAAATATGATACATGGTATTAGAGCGTTAAAGCAGGAATTTTGAATTTTAAACCAGGTCGTGTGAATGATTTCTCAGTCGTGAACCGGTTTGAAGATACCTGTAGGTGATGAGTGCGTTATTTCCGATGTCTTTATCTGTGGCAGACAATGTCAACACCAGCTTCCCTTCCTCTGCATCTTTCAGCAGGATGCTGCTGACGTAGCTGCTGGAACTAAATTCAGGTCTGTTGTCGTTCACATCAATGAGGCTCACTGTGATGATGGTGATGTTCTGGTGAATAAAATTAAGTTTTTTAACAGATTTCAAAGAAAAACAATGTATTTTGTAATAGTATGAATAAGTTTGAAGTGATCCATAACACTATATGAGTTTATTGTTGATGCTGAACATTCTCTGTAACTAACAGCTCACTTTAATGATTTAGGCTACTGATTAAGGAATAGGGAGTGACAATGTGTGATAAGAAGTGTTTGATTAATTATTTAACTGAACACTGATAAGCTCAACTTTACTGTCAGATGAGTCTCTGCTGTAAATAAGTTGAATGTTTACTATCCTTTCAAAACATTTTATGTAACTTACTTTACATTCTGTACCATGGCAGTGCAGTGCAGAAACCGAACTAATCTAATAATGAAAGGAAATGTTTGAAACTAATTTCAATATCAGTAAAAATCTCATTGCAGGACTAACGCCGGAGACACACCGCATGCGGAAGCGCCCCAAAGCGCAGCAGTTTCACTTCGACGCCCATATTAATAGCTGGTGCCTTTCACATTGGGAGCGCTGCGCCAGAATTGCCGCCCACCATGGAGCGATCGTTTCGGCATCTGTTCTATTTTCTGTGCGAGCTGCGTCCGCACAGAAAATAGTTTATGTAATGTGTAATTATCAGCTAAAGTACACCATAGAAAAGCAGAGAAGCAGAAAAGCTTGTCGACTCCGGGCTGCTATGTGCGGATTTGATATGGAAAGACAGAGGTGCGGCGCCCATGCGAAAGTCAGTGCGCTCCGCTTCGGAGCGCTTCCGCGTGCGGTGTGTCTCCAGCATAAGGAGGGCCCGGGTAGGGATTGATCCCCTAACTTCCTGGGTGAAAGCCATGCACGCTGAACAGTCAGCCAAAGGGATATCCCTGTGGCCAAGTAACCAGGGCGCATCATCAGTCGGAGGCACACGGTGACAGGACCCTCACTGCCACAATCTGATGCCACAACTTGTTGAGCTTCTTGAATCTTACCTCTCTCATTGGGCTGCCTTTGTCTGAAGCCTTAACAACCAGCTCATAAATTTCCCTGTTCTCCCGATCCAGAGAACCAACAGCCAGCAGCATCCCATCCTGCAACACAACATACAATCACAGATATTAAAACAAATATTAAAGATACACATTCAGCATCCGATGGATGCCCTATTCCGGCTAGTCTGCTCCATATCGAAATTATATTCTATACACTGTAAAAAACCTAGGATAGGATACAAGTATATCTTGTAACTACCCTAACTTACACCATACAAAACAGAGTGATACAGCAAATCATTCGTGCCTGCAGTCATCACCCTTTGCAACAAGGTAGTATCTTTAAAATAATCATCATTGTATTGTTAAGGACAAAACAATCTGCAAAACAACATTACAATTAATCATATTTTTTTTATTTAATTTAATTCATAGTCAATTGTGTTTAAAAGTACAGCATGAAAGAATTACTAATAGCTATCTGGTGGTTATGCTAAGCACATTTGTATATAGACGGTTTTCATCAGTGGCCAAATTAAACATTAATGTTTTCATCATCTGTGAGGAGATCTATTTGCTTCAGGAGCACAATACACTACACGTAACTACTTCAGCATTGTGTACACGTGACCGGTCTTCTTCCATGGTCCTTTTGAGGCGTTACATGTCTCAAACAGTGCTCTAGCTCCTTTTTAACAACGCCAGTATTGCAGTTTACTTCCCATCCAGGGTACTTCTCTTGTCAGAGACACTGTAGTATATGGTGGCACAAATATAGCAGCTGAATCAAACTTAATCAGAATCAAACTTAACTTTATTTAGTAAAGGGATTAGAAACCAATAGAAATACATTTCAGAAATAATAATACAGATTTATTTTTTTCTACTATTGACTTCGATATAGTTACACACTGTACCTTTGAAATGGAGTTGGTCTACCTTTTTCAGTTTTAACAGCTTAAACTCTTCTGGGAAGGTTTTCAACAAGGGTTAGGTGTGTTTATGGAAGTTTTTGACCATCTTTCCAGAGGAAGTGAGTCAGAAACTGATCTTGGAGAATGATTGGCTCACAGTCTCTGCTGGTCCATGTCTTTATGGACCTTCCTTGGAGCAACTGAATTCACTGGTTTGGAGGGTTACCCAATACTGTTGTACATGTGAAACTGAAAGCTCAGTTTCACCAAAGTTAATGTAGAACAGCTATGAATACCAAGTTCAAGCCCATTCAAGCAGAAACAGTCCTGTTTTGGGACTGAGGTTTAAAAATAATGCAATGTTTATTCTTTCCAGTCTCACCTCTCTGAACGTGAAGAGTGGATGTGGGGAGGCAAGGGAGAGGGTGAGCTCTCCGTTGAGGCCAATGTCATCATCAGTGGGTCTGATGGCGAAAACTTCACCTGGATTTTTTTCAGAGTAGTCACCTTCGTTAATCTCCAGGGGGTCAGGGATGCTTGGGAACTGTGGAGCATTGTCATTATAATCCAGGATGCTGATGTTAAGCTGAGCAGACACTCTCAGGCCATCAGTGGGTTGATCTACTGCAACAACCTAAAAACAGGCACAGAAAACAAGAAAATAAAAACCTCATCTAAGATGACAGTTTGCAGTTTCTTCAGCTCTCCTTTATTGAGTTATTCTTCTCCAAACATGAGGTGCTTGCTCTTGCACTTTCATGGAAAATCAGCCCTTATTCAAAAAATGTCTAAGGTATTTTACCTTGACTTAGCCTGATTTTATTACAAGCTTATCACTATTTCACAAGATGTTATCTACTCTGCTGTTGGGACGTTAACAGTTTTTCTTCCTGGAAACCAACTCAGCACCATAATAAAGTTTAAAAACAACCTAGGATTTCAGATCACCCTGTGACAAACATTCCTCTGTTCCTAATCCAAAGAGGAAGGAGCATTACTGATTTTATCATTTATATTTGTTCTTTTACAGTCAATACTCAATGTGGAAAGACTGCAAAAATCAAAATATACAAACTTAGAATGTAGGCATTGATCTGTTTACCTTTGTCAGGCTTCCTTTGACATGTAAACTGTAATGTGTTCATGGAGAATCACATGTCCCAAAAATACTAGACCTACTTTAAGTTTCTTTTCTAAAAAGACCACAGAGAAGAAATATACAGTTATACCTGAAATATGTAGCTGTCCTGTGTCTCCCTGTCCAGCGTAACACTTTTCCTCAGGGAGATGACACCTTGATTATTAATTTCAAAAGTATCACTGGTACAAAGGAAGTGACCATTGGAAAATCCTCCCTGGACAGAAAGAAAAGTGGGTAACAATTTGTTTGCCAATAGTAATAGTAAATCATTTGAGAATAGTAATCATTTGAGAAGCTCAAAATCCTTTGATTATCAAACAGTGGTGTCAAGATCTGTATAATAGGACTCACATTTCACTAAAAATATAATTCTAAAATGTAAATAAAACCAGAATGCAATGATTTGCAAATCTCGTGAGTCCATACTTTATTCCAAACAGAACATTAACAGTTTCTCAGATTAAAAGATGGGCAGAGCGCCACCAATCTGAGATTAACGGGTCTAAAAATTGTGGAACATTTTCAGAAAAATATTCCTCAACATAAAATGCAAAGTCTTTGGAGGTCCCAGTATCTACATACAGTGTATAATATCATCAAAAGATTCTGAGATTTTGGAGTAATATCTGTGCACACTTGACAAGGTCAAAATTGGATGCTGATGATCTTGGGGTGCTCAGGCAGCTCTGCATTAAAAACAGATATGATTCTCAACTGGAAATAACTGCATGGACTCAGGAAGACTTCCAGAAATCAACACAGTTCTCCCTGAAATCCACAGGTGCAGGTTAAAGTTCCATCATGAAAAAAGAAGTCATTTGTGAAAATGATCCAGAAATACTGCTGTCTTTCATCAGCTAAAGCTTCTTTCAAATGCTTTGAGGCAAAGTGGAAACTATTCTGTTGTTAGATCGATCAAAATTTCAAGTTATTCTGTCTCTCATAACAGCATGGTTTCACAGGGTTTAGCACCCAGAGTCTGGGTGCTGAACTGGTCTGCCTGCAGTCCAGACGTTTCACCAGTACAAAACATACAAAACATTTGGAGCTTCATGAAAGCAAATATCCAGCAACGAAGGTCCAGGACTGCTGAGCAGCTAGAATCCTGCATCAGACCAGAACAGGACAACGTTCGTCTCCTTGAACTCCAGAAACTGGTCTCCTCACTTCCCAGATGTTTACAGACAGCTGTTGAAAGAGGAGGGGATGCTACACCATGCTGAACATCACCCTGGAACTACTTTTTACAGATGTGTTGCTGCCGGTTTTAGATAAGCTCAGATTTTGCATGAGATCATAAAATGTCTCTTTTTCAACATTTGACATGTTGTATATGTTCTATTGTGAATGAAATATGGGTTTATAATATTTGGATATCATTGCTTTCTGGTTTTATTTACATTTTACACACCTTTTTTAAGATTTGAGTTATAAAAGAACATAGTTCACCTAACTTGTATTTTAACTTAATACAAACCTGACAAGTATTTAAAAACAGTATGAAACTGAATCAGCACTTAGGCATATGTAACATTATTGGACAAATCTACAGTAAGGATCTAATTTGGCAAAGCATCAGAACCAAATGATAAAACTCACCTCATCCCTGTCTGAAACCTCTAAGGTAAGGATGGATGCGCCAGAGGCCAGGTTCTCAGAGACAGCCACATCATAGCTGTCCTTACTGAACTCAGGTGGGTTGTTGTTCACGTCCTTAACCTTTACCATCACAGAACCATTTCCAGCTAAAGAAGGAGTCCCTCCATCAGAGGCTTGAACCAACAGAGTGTAGACCTTTACTTCACTAAAGTCCAGAGGTTGGGCGAGCTTCAGTGCTCCACTGGACAGATCCAATGTAAAAACAGGCGGTTCAGTTGAGGGACTCTGATGGAGAATATTGTAAGTGATTGTCCCATTTGTTCCTTCATCAGGATCTTCAGCTAATAAAGTTAGCAGGGTTTCCCCCAGTGATTCTGTTTCTAAGACCTCAACCTGGTACTCAGCCTCTGAGAACTTTGGGAAATTATCATTGATGTCAGAAACTTGGACCATCAGAGTGGCTGTGGCAGACATGGCTGGACGACCCTGATCTTCAGCCACCACCAGAAGACTGTACCTCGTTGTGGTCTCCCTGTCAAGTGTCCCATCCACACTTACCATCCCACTCACAGGATCAATAGAGAACTTCCCCTGTCCTCCTCTCAGTGAGTATCGGATCTCCTTGTTAAAGCCGCTGTCTTTGTCTGTAGCTGGCAAAACAGTTACATTGGAACGCACCTCTGAGTCTTCTGGGACAGATTTTGTGATGGAAGTGGAAGTAAAAACAGGACTGTTGTCATTGATGTCAGTCACATGAACCTTCACAACTGCGGTGTCAGTGGTAGAGCCATCAGAGATAGAGATTTCCACAGAGTAGTTGTGTGGGCCATTGTCATAGTCAAGCTTTTGCTTCGTGATCAATTCTCCGTTGGGTGTGATGGAAAACTTCTCAGCTTCTGTCTGAACTTGGAGGGTAATAGGAACCTCTCCTGTTGTAGAAAAGTCAACCTGTAGATATTCAGATAAGAAGTAGGATGATTGACTTAAGTACAAACTCTTAGGAAGAAGTTACTGGTAAGAACATTTAAGTTTTTCCGATTCTCATTTTATCTCACCCTAAGGATGAAAACTCCTGGGTCCTGCTCCTCCTCTATAGAACCCTGATAGACATCATGTAGAAAGTGAGGTTTTGAGTCACCAGGAGCCCGAATGATGACCTGGATGGAGGAGGAACGGAATATGACTCCCCCTATAGGAGAGGTTGAAGTGAATGATAAGTCTTTTCTGCCTTGCTTTACTAAAACATGGGGAAAATTTATTTTTTCCCATTTTAGCCTTCCTTTGGACTTATTGCACAGGAAACTAAAACAGTGATAACTTTCAAATATTAAGTTGCATCACATACCGAGAAGTATCTGCTAAGGGTTTCAACTCACACAGAATAATACAGTTATAAGACAGTGATGATAATCTGTCTTGTTATACAAGAACATATCCTAATCTTATGGATACAGATATCATTAGCAGGACAGAATGAATGATTGAATTGATGAATGAATGTACCTGATGCATACACAGAAACATAGGAAGAAAAGTGCCATGAAGCAGTATTTAGTTTATCGGGTGATACTTTGTTAAGTTTTGTTCACGTGAACATAGACGGTTTGAGCCGGTTTGCTTCGGACGGGATGCACTGTGTATGGTTGCCATGGCGACAGGACGTGGCGACACATGCACAGATAGACAGGAATTTACTAGGAGTGAAATTAAGGTTTACATGATAGAAAATTAGAGAGGAATTAACTAATTCAGAATTAAGAGAAAAATAAACCAACCACTTTATTTTGGAATTAGGTTAAAATTTGAATTAAATTTGCATAAGGAATTAAGTGTTAACATGGTCTGTTTAAAGTGGAATAAAGGTTAATTCCATATTAAAGAGGAACTAAGGGCCTTTTCACATGGCATGCTCAGGCCCGGGTCCGAGCACGTTTGACCACAAATTTTGTCCATGTGAATGCAAACAGGCCGGGCCCTGGCGCGGCACAGGTGGCCCAGATTGGGAGGTAGTCCAGGACCCGGGCCACCCGTGCTTGAGCATGGATGGATGGCTTGTGAATGCAATCCGGGCCGTGCCGGACGTGACATGTGGCCTACAAGCGGAACTGATCAAAGCAACATCCGACCCTACCGGCAGGTTTAGCATTAGCAACACTGTTAGCTTCACTGTAAACAAACGTGGCGATCGCGAGCGCAAAGAGATTACTGTGGAG
>JAVQJG010058551.1:0-10186 GCA_036024015.1 Craterocephalus amniculus | reverse complement strand
TTTTTTTGGTTCAGTTTAAAATCTTTACGCTCCTATCAACTGAATAAAAGGGGACGGGAAAACGGGGCCAAGGGGCTTAAAATCATAATATTTTCATTTTTGAAATGTTCTTGAGATTTATATCAGGCTGTGATAAAATTGTTAACATTTTTTTGTCATGTGTTCTTTTGTTCCTCTCCAGGGAAAGCCACAAGACTAAATGGACTGGAGGCTGTTCCTGTGTCTGTATCATACCATAGTTGTATGTTTATACTTGTGTTATGAAAAAAAGTTAATTAAAATCACTAACTGCAATGAGTTGTCATGCCCCATATCTCCTGTTCCCATTTTGGATTGAAAAATATTCGAATATATGCACATTAACACATAGTTCTCAAGTGCCAAGTGTTGACTGTTATGATTTCTGTTGCAACAGTAGGGTTCTCAGTATGTTTTCTAATAAGTATTGATGCTAATGGGACCATTTTTCCAGTGTTTCTGGCTCTTAATTGAAAAAAAAAAAAAAAAAAGCTTCAGGACCAGTGGATTTTTCTAATGGTATTCTACTGGATTACAGGGAAACCCTAAAAAAAATCTCAAATAATGAATGAATAATGAATTGAAAATAAAACATCATGGCACGATTTATATTTAAAATCTTTAAATAAGCAAACAGTTATGAATACTAATAATTCAAAGCTTTTGAGATCAATTATAATCTTAGGGAACGTTCCCTGAACGTTCCGCGAACATTCTTTTGTTAGCTGGGTCCACTCGCTGCAACTTCCCAGAGCATGAGCGATCCACAACCGTGCTTCACAGTGGGTATGGTGTTCTTCTCGGCAAAGGCTTCATTTTTTTCTTCACCAGACATAGCGTTGGTCTATCAGGCCAAAGAGCTCAAGCTTGATTTTGTCGCTCCAGTGTCCCAGAACTTCTGTGACTTGTCCAGATGATTTTTTGCTTTTCTTGTGCTATTGGAGTTCTGCCGTGAAGACCTTCAGCATTTAGTGTGTGCCTTATTATACTCTTTGTAAAAGCAGTGCCGGCTGACTCTAGGTCTTCTTGCAGTTTCCAGGCAGTTACTCTAGGGTTCATGGTGACATGTCTGCAGATCAGGCACGTGAAAGCTTTCAAGAGTTTTGCTTTCGACCTCTCCGCGGCAACAGATCAACAGTTCCTTTGGCTGTAAACTTTCGAATAATGCTTCGAAAGGATGTCTTGAGATATATATGCAATGCCTTTGCTATCTTTTTGTAACCTTTACCATGTCTGTGCATGGCAATAATCTCTTCTCTCAACTTTTTAGAAAGTTCCAGTACTTTAGGCATTTTGCTTGCTTTCAGAAACTCTCAGTGTCACCAAGGTGTACAAAATCTGAGTTATAAGCCTTCACAACATGTTAATATGCCAACAGGATATTCTGCACACACAATGCAGGTTTTCTAAGATAAGGACTGGCTGGGTATCTGCAGTGACCAGAGCCCTTCCCCAGGGGGTTGAATAATTCTGAACTACAGGATTCACTGTTTTTGTTAATATTTTACCAAGGAAATCTGGAAAACTCTGGAAAATTTCTCAAGTCGTGCAAAATGTACAGGGGGTTGAATAATTTTAGTTGCACTTTAATTTAGCAAAAATAGTCCAAAATAAATCATTGAATGCCTAAAAGCATTGTTTCTGGCAGTATAATGTCATAGCTACTGATAGAAGGACTTGAGTGATTTTGGTTACTCTCAAGAAAAACATGGAAATGCCTAGATATCAGCTCTTAAATTAAACTTTTACAAGCTATTTTTGTCGTAATGACTATTTGTCCAAATAAATGTACCTTTAGTTGTACCAGGCATTCAAATGAACAAGAAATTGAAGAAAAAAGGGTGATCTAATGATTTTTCCATGACTGTATATAATCTTATGTATTTTACTAATATGAAATAATATTGTATTTTACATACAGTGTACAGTACATCCACCCATCCATTTTCTGTACCACTTAATTCACTTCAGGGTCATGGGTGGCCATCAGGTGAGAGGTGGGATACACCCTGGACACCCTGCCAATCCCATCGCAGGGCAAAAATAGAGACCATTCACACACACCCCAAGGGACAATTTAGAGTGGCCTCACATGCATGTCTTTGGACAGTGAGAGGAAGTACCAGGAGTACCTGCTGAGAACCCTTGCATACATGGGGAGAACATGCCGACTCCATGTGGAAAGGGCACTGTTGGTACCCCTCCCCAGCCTGAACCAGCAGCCCCCTCTGGTTCCAACTCTGCCTGCATGAGGCTTGAACCAGTGACCTTCTTGCTGTGAGGCGGCAGTGCTAACCACCACACCACCGCGCAGCTTCACATATAAATATTTACATATACATCATATATATCATTCAGAGGAGAGGCATCAGAGCAACCAGCAGAGCAGCCACACCTCCTCTGTATTTGACACCAGTAATCCCCGAGAGGATCGTCTGAAGTCACATCAAAGACATCACCCCTGCTACACTGGACAGACATCAGATCGCCAAAGGGGGAAAATGATGGACAGATGATGCAGACTCATTAGGACTGCACACGGTGCTGACTCACTTGGAGATTCCTAAAACCTACGTCTGGATTTGTGCTTCTGGATCAGACTTTCTCAGTGGTGAGAATTGGGAACTACACTTCATCCACACTGATCCTGAGCACAAGCACTCCACAGGGACCCTTTTCACCCTGTTCACATGACTGGTCTGCTATCCGTTCCACAGACATGAAGTTTGGATAATCACACCATTGCGGTCTATCTATCAGCTCCTCTTTCAACAGGTGTGCCCTGCCTCACTGACCAGCTGCTGTGTTAGATGTTTGCTCCACCCATGACATGGCAATGGAGTAGCAGCTATAGATAATACGTGGGTGGAAGTTATCTCCTCATTTTTGTGCTGATAAAACAAAAAGAAAATCCATACCAACTACAAAGCTGAGCAAATGTCAGACTGGAGCCTCCAGGATTCGTCCCCAGAGCTTTTTGATGGAATGATACTGTACATAAAGACTGAGGTATTCCAAAGACAGGAACGTCAAACAGCAGCTTATAAGATCTTGAACAATTTTCAACCCTTCTTCAGACCCTTTAGCACTTATTGAGGTTCATCCAGGCTAAAGTGGTCATGCAGCACCTACTTCCTCTTTGTTGTTTTGCAGTTTATTTACAGATTGGAGTTTTCTCTGCATCATGTCCACACCAACACACAAAAGCAGGAATAACAAGACAAACATTCTACAAACTGTTGAAAAATATATTTTGGTCCAAAAGCTGATTTGCAAAAATACACGTTTAATGACAGTAAATGAGGCATCACACATGGCATCGGTCCGTCACACCGCCTGGATTCATTTCACTAAGGTAAGGCCAAGCAACTGTAATGTAGTGTTACTGTTAACAGACGGGTTTCCTGTTTGTTTCATTTAAAATACGTGATAAAAAAACTTGATGTATGAAAATAAATCCTGAGGAATAGCTCTCTCTAATTTTCTTTGAGAGACTTCTACTGGAATAGTTTTTGCTTCCAGGTTGGAGCTCCAGCTTCCAGTCAGGACAGTTATGACTTCTGATGAATTACAGACATTAGTGGAGAGTTTACTCTGACACCCTCTAGAAACGCTGCATGGTTTAGTTATTTACTGGAACATGTCCCATTCACAGCTTTTAGTCAGCAGCTTCTCTAAAGATCAGTTTGGATGGAAACCCGGCTGTTAAACCCAGACCTTTCAGTAGAACTAGATCCTAAATGTGAGTGATTCATCCTCATCCTACTGCTACACGTTCCACATCTTATTCATCGTGCTGACACTTCAACAGGCAGACCTCTGCACTGTCTTCAGAACAGGTCCTGGAACATGGCATGCTTCATTATAAAAGGCAGAACTATTCCCAGAACTGGCCAGGTTTCTTCAATGATTCAGGTCTGGTTCTGTCTGTTCAGGTGGGCAAAGATACCAAAGCCTGCAAGATGAAGGTTGTGGTCCCACATTCTGCTCCAGCCATGCTGACAGGATAAATACTTTGACATATGTAAGCACTTTTGTAAATATTCTAAAAATGAACAAAGACCAAGTGAAACCAGAATTTGATCCGTTCATACTGGGTAAGATTTTTAAACTCTGTCAATCAATTCCAGGAAAAGTGCAAATTTTGCTTCATTAAAGCTTCGGTCTTCCACATTTGGCACTCAATGCTCAGACAGCCTGCTGCTGCTACACAGGAAATGTACTGTACACTGATCTACACTACAGCCTACAGCTAACTATTAATACCAGTTTGTTAACCAGCTAAAGGAATATTTCTAGGAAAAGTAGCATCTGCATCCATCTCTTGCATAGAGTTAGAACTTCAACAGTAGTCAGTCAGTTTAGACTAGAAAAGAAGAAACAGCCTGTCTATGTCCAAAAGTCTGCCTGTCAGTGTTTTACGAAGAACTGACAGATGATGCAAGGACGTCCAAACATGGAAGATACATATTAGTGTTTATAGTTAAAAGACACATAAATATGCCTCTAGGCAGTAAATCTGTTTTTTTCTTTCATTATCTAACTTCTTTTTTGCTTTTGTCCGATGATTTGTATTCTGTGTATTTTCTGACTAAATAATGAACGAGTAGACTCGTCACAAGGAGGTTGTTTTGGCTGTGGAAGCAGTTGTGATTTTTACCTTTGGACAGAGAAAGGCCCCTTAATGCTAAGTTAAGCTAACCATCTAATATTTTCTTCCATAGATGTGTCTAAATTTTATGTTTTCATCCTTTCATATTTCTTGCATTTCTGTTCAGCTCAGGCTTGGATACAATGAGTTAAGTGAAAAAGATGAAATATGAACACTTTTGACATCGATCAACAACGTTTAGTTTTCAGTTAAACTATCAGTTACTCCTATCAACACCTACAGAAATATGTCTTAAATCTTAAAAATAAATATATGCATCAGAAGTATTAAATTATATTGCTACAAATTAATTTTTTCTCAGATCACCAAACTGAAATGATGGTCTGTGTCTGCATATTAATGTTGGTCAAAAACATCAGCTCTCAACTGGAACGACTCCCGGCTGCGTTGGTGCTTTTATGTTTATGCAAAAATGTTTGAGATGAAGTCGCGAAATCGTTTGGCATACTGCTCGGGGTGGACGGTGGATATTTCTGCACCAGCCTGCAACACAGGAAAGAGATGAAGAGTCAGATCAGGTCCTCATCATCAGCTGGAAATACTGCTCTGTTATGGTGCTCACCCCATGTTTGACGGTTTTTGCTGCATGAGCAGCTTTCTTCTTGGTGTCGTACTGAGTCAGAACATCGATTAGACCCATGAAGTACACCTCCCTCTGAGGGGCTCCTAGGATTTAAGACAAAACAACTTGGATTACTTTAGTAAGTCTGTTGATGGCAGCGGTCACAAACATTTGGACACACACCCACCCCATTTGTTCAACAGAGAAACAAGTCCTTCTGTTTTTACTGAGGCAGATTTTAAAGGAACCCTCTGAGAGATTATTGGACTTGTTCTGAAAACACCATCTATCCGCCGTTAGTAGGAACTGACCTAAAGCCCATCCTACACCTGAATTTTATCATGTTAGTATGAACAGAAATATATGTATTTACTAAACATGGAGGGTTCAGTGGCAGCAGTTCGGTCAGTAATCAGCAGTTGATGAATCCCACATGTTCTACATCACCTGCCTGTCCAGTTAAAACTCCTTTACATCTAGAAAAGTCCTCAGTTAACAAGAGAAGCTGACCGAGTTCCTCCACAGAAGGATGGAGAGTTATAAAACCATCACACATCTCTGTTTAGTTCACTAAATCTGGTTTGGTTCATATTTATTTTAAAAACTAACTAGCAAAGCGCTATGAGTGGTCATGTCTGTTTCCAGTAGTGGAAACATGAGAAAAATATTTATTGCCTGGAGAAATCTCAGAGAAGAGACAGGAAGGAAAAAAACTCAAATATGTTTTATTATAAAAGAAGCTAATGTGTTCTCCTGTGACTGGCTTAGTTTGAAACATGGACATATTTCCCTTCATGACTCCTCCATTACCACCTGGAAACCTGCTCGGCTTCACTTTTTACCTTCTACTGTAGCACAGTTCCTCATCACACATTACTTTACTCATTCCTTAGGATTACTTGTTCCTAGGATAACTTTGCTCACTCCAACGATTACTTTATTCATTAATATGATAACTTTGCTTGTTCCAAGGATTACTTTACTCATTCATACGATTACTTTACATGTTCCTAGGATTACTTTTTGAAGTCCTGGGATTAAATATTCCTGATTCAATTAATATTTTCCACTTTTCTCTATATAAAGCACCATTTCTTCCTCATATTTCGGTCCGTCTCTCAGCTGCTGTGATCCGTTTCTTGTCATGCATCTCTATCTTTCTACTATACTTCCATGTGCTGCCTGTCTCTAAGTGACCTGTCTGCGCTTTATATTTAGTATGTTTCCTGGGGGGAATGCACAGACTTGATTGGCTGACTGGTATGATGTGGGAGGACTCGACTTGAATGTAAAAGTCGTGTAATTTTCTTCGTCCATATAAGTATAAAAGCTGTGCCTGGTCAAATAGAAGCACTCGTCGTGTACTCCAGGTCGTGAATGATAATTAGAGTGAATGATGATTAGAAGCTGGGGTCCGTACGGTACAGCTTCTGGGTCTGGACCATGGTCTGTCAAATAGACCTCTGATATAAAAGGTAATTAAAAACATGACATCGTTTCTGCTGATGGATCCTTCAACCTCAGAGAGGAACTTCATGGATTAATTGTAAAGACTGGTTTATGGACGGGGAGTCTGCAGTCCTACTGAGGCTTAGTTTTACACTGGATGGAAACATTGCGTGGTCTGGCACAGGGATTCACCTTGACAGCTCTTCACAGCGTAAACGTCCACATAGGGATCAAACTCGCCCGGTCCCAGAGGTCTGCAGGAGGACATGTAACCAGCGATCCCTTCAGGAGAGGTTCCGTAAGACCCCACTGCAGGTCCTGGCGCCAGTCCGTTTTCAGCTTCCACCTCCTCCTCATTAGAGACTTCTTCACCCTCCTCCTCCTCCCGCTCTGCCCGGCCGACGTCATGGATGCCGAGCAGCAGGCTGTAGTCCATGATCTTCAGCTTCACCAGAAACTGGAAGACATGTGAAAGAAAGAATCAGAATATCCGCTGTTTGACCCTCTGAAAGCAGATCAACCTGAAACCAGAGCACCGGAGTGGCTGATGTAGAGGTTCAGGAGGACTCCCAGCGGGCCACAGAGAGGAAGAGGATGACAAGTGCTGTTAGGGTGGAGACAGACTTGCTGCAGGCGGATACTATCAGATACTACGAGGTACAGAGGGAGAAAATGTGCAGTTGCTGGCTTTGTGCAGCAGATTTGGTTGAAGTGATTTAGTTTGGCTTCTGCCAGGGTTAAGTTTTGGTGCAATTGTTTCAACAACAGGAATTCCCTGCCAACTTAAAACTACAGCTTCCTGTTTTGTGTAAATGTGCAGTTATAAATATTCTTATTAAGTAAATATTACAATAAATAGCTTGGAGAGATTAATCCCAGAGGTCGCCTCACTTCATAAGGGCGGCTATGGCTCAGTGGATAGAGCCGTCGCCTACTAAAACAGGAGGTCGCGGTTCGATTCCACTCCGGTAAATGTCGAAGTGTCCTTGGGCAAGACACTGAACCCTACCTTGCTTCCCGATGTGCCTATCGGGTGTGTGAATGTTATGTTTCAATATAGGTGCTGTATGAGATATGTCATGTAAAGTGGTCTGTGACTAGAAAGCGCTATACAAGTACAGTCCATTTACCATTTAACAGGGCCACAGACAGATATTCAGTTCAGCTATTCGGGAGGCAGCTTAGGCTCCATTTACCATGAATAAAACTGCAGAATTAGTCTCACCAGAAGAGGTGTTTTATTACTGAATAAATAATGCTTTGTTTTCTATTTCTGTACTTGAAAACTATTTAATTGGCTAAAAATAAACTCAGATGTGAAGACAAACCAAAGAAGGTGTATTGAATGCTATTCTAAATATTTTTCATGCCCTGGAAAGACAGGTAAGGAGACAGTATAGATGGAAGAAGAGAGAGAGTAGATGTGGGACATGAGAGACAGTGAGTGGAAACAGAAAATTATCCAAAATGGAAAGAACTTATGTCTGTTGAGCTGTGTTCAAACAGTCTCTGTAGCTCTGTGTGTTGAGCTTTGCACCTGCTGCAGGTGACAGCTGTCTCATAAAGGGAGGTCTCAAAGCACTGAAAATAATTTTCTCATTCAAAGTTTTGTAATCTGATACAGCAAATTAGGCTTTAAATTATATGATTTCCCCAATAAACCTACAGGATTATAAGTAGTGAAGAGATGATTCATTTATCCAATTTACTCCACGTCAAAGAGAGGTGGTCTGGTCTTAGATATACAAGACTCCGGGCCATGCCTGAAGCTCTGGTAATGTCCAGACCTGTCAAAAAGTTAGTCTTAAAGGTTGAAAAATTCTCTATTACACTGTGACAGTTTCTGGTTCTTTAGGGAAAAGCTGCAGGAAATCCTGCTATTAAGCTCATGGTTCATAATGACTCATCTCTAAACCCATGTTTGATGAAACTGCAGCAATGACCAAATGAAAGGTCAGTTAACAACAACAGAGGACAAATTATAAAAAAGTTGACTTATTCATGTAGCAGGATTTATAGTAAGTTCATGTCTCTGATGAGAAACTTGGGATTTTGTGGATCCAGGCTGAGCCGATAGTACCACCGTGTGGCCAAGATCAGCAACAACACCTCACCTCCACATCTTTTTTCAGCTTCTCCATGAACTTCTCCTTCTGCTCCTCCGTCACATAAACCTTCTGCATGTTGTTCCGGAAGTCCATGTCCTTGAAGGTAGGAAGCTCCTTTTCCTTCAAAAGCCAAACATCTTCAGTGAGATGGATGCAGCGGGGAGGAGACAAGCAGCAAACAACAACCGGAAGTGGAAAGTAGACTCCTCTTTAGTTACCCTTTCTTTATCGCTCGCTTCACGGTCCACCAGAGAGCCCTGCAAAGAAGATAAAACATTTCATTTATCCCTTGAAAACGAAATGGATTATCTTCATTTAGATCATTTGGTTTATGAAGGGCACAAAAATCTGTTAACAGAAAGAAAATGTCTCAGTTTGTGACACGTTTCCTCACCTTCAGGTCGTACTTCCTGTGGACCAGCAGTCTGTGGCTGAACATGTTTCTCATGACGATGAGATAGGTCTCCTCACTGTCCACGCTCACCCGGTACATCCCCAGGAACTGGGGTAGCAGGGTGTTGCCATGACACTTTACTATGTGCTGCGGACGGGAAACATTTGCATAACAGCAGTTTTATCAGATCAATAGCAAACCAGTCCGACCAGATCAGATTCTGTGCAGGTTCCACAAACATTGTACATCATGGAAGTTCATTTAGAAAACAACATGTTGGGAAGTTTTTGACTTCTGCTTTGTGAGTGAATGTTTTTATTGTCATCCTACAAGTACAACAAGGTTGCATGGCTTACTTTCCACTGACAAAAAAAAGCAATTATTTTGTGTGTGTATATACATATGTATGTGTGCGTGTGTGTGAGAAAACATTTTCTGTGGTACTTACAAGCAACACAAGATAAAGAAAGATAAAAAGTATTTACAAGTATTCATGCTCTAATATCCAACTGTCGACAGTCTGCAAATCCTTCTTAGTCTTTCTATTTAGTTTGTGATTGCTTGGGTTTGAGGTACGGGGCAGCAGAACACAACATGCAACCACAGCCAATCTGAGGAGAGCCGACATTTTTCATGACAGCCAGGAGTCAGAGAAGCATCTGTAGGCAACATCAGATGGGTGACAAGCTCATTCCATCAGAAGAAGATAAAGAAACGCAGACTGGGGTTAGCGTGGAAAGCGCATCCTCTGCCTACTGGCTTATATCGGAGGAGAACGCCTGCCTCAGTCATGGTAGCATTACGCACGTGCATCCAGGGAGTACAATATGCTACGGTTTGGGCTCTAAAAATATACTAAATGATGTTACCGTACCGTACCGTCCTCTTCCGCTTATCCGGGGTCGGGTCGCGGGGGCAGCAGCCTAAGCAGGGAAGCCCAGACTTCCCTCTCCACGGCCACATCAGCCAACTCATCCGGGGGG
>JAVQJG010058550.1:0-11883 GCA_036024015.1 Craterocephalus amniculus | reverse complement strand
TCTATCTATCTATCTATCTATCTATCTATCTATCTATCTATCTATCTATCTATCTATCCATCCATCCATCCATCCATCCATCCATCCATCCATCAATCCATCCATCCATCCATCCATCCATCCATCCATCCATCCATCCATCATGTACTGCTCTAAAACTCACCATTAATTATATACTAACAGACACCCTAACAAACTTCAAAGATAGTTTGCTAGTTTGTAAAACTGCGGTTCTGTGTTTATTATTGTTTAATTTCCATGCTCTGCATCCTTATTCAAGTTTCCTTCTGCCCCATGGTCAGCTTTTTTTCCTGTTCTGTTTTGATGACGTTTTGCAACTTGTTTTACATCCAGGTTGAGTTCATGGTTTCCACTCCCCTGTATTTATACTGCTTTTTCCCCTTTGTCCTTAAACACATCACCTGTTTTGTCTCTGTTTTGCTCAGTTGCTGTTAATTTGGTCATTTTGGATTTCTCTCTTTGTAAGTTCTTCTTTGGAGTGTCTGCAGCATCTTGAGTTTTTGGTACTGGTGTCAGCCAGTCCAGGTGTCTAAACCAAACCAAACTTGCAGTCAAATAAAGAAAAATATTTTTGGAAACAAATCCCCAAAAATAGATACATGTATTACTTGAACAGCCCTAAAAAGCACTTTCTTTGAGTTGGCCCTAACTTATTAGTCACCATCATTCCTGTTTGGTATCTCGCCCATGTGAAGCAGAGTCGGCTCAGCCCTGCATCAAGGTGTGCTCCCACATATCCAGATGTAGTTGTAGAATCAACTTTACAGAGTGGCATATTAACCAGTGTTATCTTGCCATTATTGTTGTAGCTTGTTTCAACTCAATTAGGCCTGATTAGCTTAAGGCATTATCAGCATTCTCACTTCTAATTTATTTTGAATGAAGTATCTCTCTCATTACTCAATTCAGCATATTTAGAGATTTAAATTTTGGATAAGTCTGACTTTTTCAAGCAGTGACGGAGGCGTCTCCCAGTCATATTGCCAAACTTAGTCTATGTATGACCTTGTGATTGTTGCTACCATGCCAACCATCAGACCTGCTCCACATTGAGGGTTAAAGCATTATATGATTGCAAATCTTGCCTTACTGCCTCCCTTGCTGGCTCAGGCTTATCAGCACCAGCTTATCAACCCCCCCCCCACCTCCAGCTCTCAGAGTGAGAAACCAATCTGCTTTTCACTTTACACAGCAGTCTACCAACAAATCAACCTTGATAAATCGTAATATGAAAGCAGAACTCTTTTATGGCCCTTCCCTTGTGGTGGCATCCACACTGCCCTGAATGGCGGGCTGTATTCAAATAGCTGCTGTTGGTCTAAACACAGCTTCAAAGATGTGATTGACTCAGCTGTTTCCACAGTAATAGGATAAAAAAGAAACATTTTAGGCCAATCTTAGTCATGGCGAGTTATAAAACAGTCGTTCAAAAAGATTTACATTTGACTCCAAATGCCTTCTAGCACAGAGCGATAAAGGTTCAGTCCATCAGTCACTTTGACCATCTGTCTGCCCCACACATACAAAAAAAATCTCAGATGCTGCTGATCAGTGTTTCCTAAAATTGTAAGGGTTTCTGCTTGCACAGATTTGAAATGCCCTTAGCATGGCCTTTATTGGTAAAAAAGAATTCACTCTGTTTTAGTGGACCATGATGCACAACAAAAAGCTTTTTCAAGGCAGTTTACTTTAAAAACAGGACATGAATTGTGACACGCTTACTTAGTTTTTCAATCATGTTTAGAGATGTTCAAGGAAAACTGCTTTTAGTCCTCCAATCCAATCAGAGACATTTTTCTTTCCCTTTGAATCTTTATCTGATGCATCTTGTCTGGAACCAGTCCTCAGAGGTGAATACCATTGCCTCTCTCTCTAATGGAGGCCACTGCTTGTTATGATAATTGCATACTACTGGTGGCAAAGTTCACAGGAAGGGAGATTCATATGATATTCAGGCAGAGTCGCACTGTCACAGGGGTATTTGTGCAAATGTTTGCATGCGTATTGCAAGTCTGAATGGCTAACTTAGTGTACACACCACTTATTAGAGAGAACTAGCATCTGTAAGAGCTCATCTTGTTTTTGTTTGCTCTGCCAAGTGCTTTTCACACAGTGGCTCATTACACCAGCTGTGCGGTGTGTTTAGAGGGGTGTATGCATGTGTGTTCATGTGTACTCATTCACAGTGATGGACCAGGGGGATCAATAAGATGGGCTGAACTGTGAAACCACCCGTACCTTAAGGAGAGAAACAAATCAAACGGTTGGAAAGTCGATAATATTTTACACAACCAAAATCTCATTCATGTCAAATATTCAAAATTTTATTTGACTAAACAGCATTAAAACAGGAAAAAATCTGACACTTTTACATCTGCCTCTTGAGCATGTCCATCAAAGTGTCAAATACAACCAATAAATGTGTCCTTTAGAGTTCTACCTTATCAACATGTATCATTAGGAGGTAGGAGGGGTGGTAGTCGAACAAGTTGAAGGACTGTGTGAGATCTATACTTTTCACTTAGGTTTTCATTTGGAGACCACATCTATTGATACTCCTGTGATGTACCACATTGTTCTTATTGCTTTGTTACTTCACCAGAATGAGCTTGATTTAGGCAGCAAAACTAGATGGTGTGTTGAGGTTACTTAGCTAGATGAGATGCGTTTGAAGAGCAACCAGATTCACAATACTCCACTATATTTACATGTTACTGGGTTAGTTTGACAAAAATATGTGGCCATGTTGCTGTGACAGCAGCAGGACGATGATAAATTTTGCTAATTCTGACTGAAACAACCAGATAGTTTAGTTGGCATTTGTCAAGAGGTTGTCAAATGTCTTGTTCCCATTCTAATGGGCTCAAATTGGCTAAGATACTTTGTGAATACGCTACACTCCCTTGAAGCTGGATTTCACTGGAAATAACAGAACCACAACAAAACAAGCAGAAGGTATAGCATCCATCTTCACTGGAAAAATGAATGAATTAGTTGTACAGCACATGCAAAATTAAATGAAGGTGTGAAGCTGTGCAAGTCACTGCTTTTTGTCAACAAAATTATCAGTTGTTTTTACTTATTATACAATAAAAAGCCTGAGTTAACAAAATGAAAAGTGGTTGCATGTTTTCATGTCGCAGTAACTTTGTAACTCATTTAAGGGGGTGAATAATGGACCACCCTATTTTTGGTCCAACTGGAAGGAGCTTTTTCTCACTTTAGAAAACCAGTTGTACAAACGTATGTAGTTGCCCGATCATTCTCTTCATGTGGATTTGGTAACACCTGACTGATTAATGTGAGTAGTCCTGTGTCTCAGAGCACAGTTCTGGAGAATAAGTCCCAAAGCCTTTATTCATCTATTTCCAGTTGAATATCCCCGTATCAAACACACTTAATGTTATACAAATGCACCACTGGTTTTTTAAAAATGGCATCTGTCAGAATGGGCAACCTGCCTGGAATGCATTGCAGAGGAACAGGAGCAAACCAACCGTAACCAGATTGACAACAAGTAACAAGCAACCAGGATAAAGATAACCACCTCCTGCACCTTTTCTTCTTTCCTAACCTACAGTTATTACTACAACACATATTGTTCGAATGTCAGCATTGCAAACTATTAAATGGTGTCCTTGATTGCAATTGTTAAACCATTTCTTCATGTTAATGAGATCATATTTCTGTGTTTATTTATTCAAGAAAAGTTTTAGTGAAGTTTTGTTGTACATTGCAGGATAGAAACGACAAGTATGACCATTTCAGTTGGAGGACACTGAGTGATATTTTCTGTTGGACTTTTCGTTTCATATTATAGATATGTAAATTACACACAGCATGTCCATGATGGATATATTATTACAAATATGTGCCCATGTTTGTTACACGTGGGATTGCTGAATATTGTGAGTCTCTGTAAAATCACTGCCAGAGCTACAAAAATGTGAATTTGGACTTTCTACTTGCAATCTGGTTAATGATTTGTTTGACTGGGTAATTTTTCCATTTACCAGTAATTTGACCAGACACCAGTAATGACTGACTTTGGCAGGTGCCACATTTGCAATAACGCACCTTCGCCTGGAATACATAAAAATGTAGTCTGAGTATGTCCACAATCAGACAGAGGGAGACGGGGAAGTGAGGAAGAAGTGCTTCTCTCTCTGGCGTCTTCCTCACTGCAGCCTTAAATCAAGATTAAGTGCTGCAGCACTTAGTCCCCTCATGTCCGTCTGACAACACTGATCTGGAGCTAATTACAGTGAAAAGAACTCCAATTAGTGCAGACACGTGGGATTACACCGAAAATGAGGAGAAATGTTTGTCACCTGTGATCCTGTCACTGAGCCCCCTGCTGCAGTTGTGAATATAATAATGCTGGCTTGTCATTTAGGTGGCTCTCAGACTGAAGCTTGCCCTCCCAGTATGTAATAATTTGCTTTGTATCTGCTGTGGAGCAGTGGGAAATGTGCAAGAGGAGCAAATGACAGGCAAACAGAAGTGTGATGAGTGTGTGGTGTGTGTTGAATGTGCATCTGTGACTGACCACAGAACATGTCCTTTTTACTGCTGTGTGGGCTTCACAGAATACTGAACCGTCTTCTTTTCCTTCATGTGCAGCCAAAAGATGGGCTTTTCACACCTGTGGGGCTGTGGGCCCTGAAGGCCCAACTCCCTCTCAGTGCCTCAACTTCTACAGGGGCAGCAACGTCAATGTGACAGTGGGAACCCGAGGGCCCTTCAAAGGCATTCAAATGTGGCAGGTCCCGGAAACTGGCACCTACAGGTAGGACTGCGGTGTGAAGAGCACCGCTGTTTCTACAGCACATTTCAACTTTTTCTAAACGGCGCATATATATGAAGCATATATCTAAGCTGTGGTAGTGTACAGTACATTATACTACAATATCTCCACAACTTAGGAGGCAGAGTTCATGCAAAAAAACACTCTAACACCCACTTTTACTAGTCAGAGCTGTTCTTCACGAGCCAGTAGAGAGATATGAAAACTAGACCTTTGCAGGAAGGAGCACAAGATAGAGTAATGGCAACTAACTGGCATCATCAACATCTGAGTCCAAACTCCCAAAACCGCCCACATACATGCTTTTGCAGCACTTCAAGGTTAAGAAACACCCCAACAATCAGCGGGTACTTTGACTTTAAACTATGTTGTGCTGCGGGATAAATGCTGCAGCCTCTTAATGAGATCAGTTTTCCTCACGTGGGCACTTGTAACAATATGATGCATTTAAACTTGGATTTGATCGCAGCATACTTCCCACATCCACACAAACAAAGGAGCCACAGAAGCACACGTATATATCCAGGCTCTGCCAAAAGCCTCAAGCCACAAAAGTGTTTTAATATATGTCCTGAAGTTTTTATGAAACACACTGTCTGCACACAAACTGCACAGTTGGTCGTGATGCAGCCCTGTTTAGCTGGCAGGGTCTTTAAATGAAGCTGACAGACGGCCGCAGAGATGAATATGTGCTCTGCAGCTCCCAAAAGTCATTAGGCAAACAGCTGAGATAGTTGCTAGTGAGCACCGGGCGACATCCTTGTTCTCCAACCGAGCTCCACCACCGGGAAGGAAAAATATCAAAGCATTTTCAAAACACAAGTCGAATTTTGCTTTTATTTTCTGCCAGGAAAGCTGGTGTGTTTGTGTGCTGCAGTCTGGCTTTGTTTGGCCCTCAGAGCATCGAGCCATGTTAGGTCAAAGACTTTCACTCCAAACACCTGGCGTGAGCGTGTGTTTTAGTGTTTCCAAATTCATTTGGCTGTTTCATAATGCAGGGGGATAATATATGAAGAATTAGCCTTGAGCTGGAACTGATAACTTCATTGCTGAAAATGTGCATCGTCATGTTGCTGTGATTTTTTTTTCTTTTTTTTTTCTCATGAAAACTTTTTAACACTAAATGAAACTATTGCACCATCAAAACAAATTCAATCTTAATTGTTTGCTTAAATTTGTTGATGTGTATGTCCACCCTCAGGATCACTGCTTACGGTGCAGCTGGCGGGCGAAGCGTTTTGGCCGGGAGGAGGTCACATGGCGTCTACATCATGGGAGACTTCCTGCTGAGGAGGGGGGAGCTGCTTTACATCCTGGTGGGACAACAGGGAGAGGACGCCTGCTCCGCTGTGAGTCTTTGCATTTACTGCAGCTCAGTGTGTAAACCTGTAACTCAAGAGCATAAAGGGACCTGCAATGGAGCAACATAAGGGTTAGAAATATTAAAAAAACCTTGATTATGAATGCTTATGAATGCTGTTCCGATGTGCTTACCAGTGGAGTGGAGAAATTCTTCTTTTTCTCTGAACGTCTTAGCTCATTCTGGTTTTAATCCAATTTTCTTTCTGAAATCAGACTTGTCTGGATGCTCATTTGCAAACTCATGAAGCTGAATTCTCTGCTTGTTTGTGGTAAAACAAGGTGCCACCACCTAGGAGCACAACTGTGTGCAGTGTATTTGCAATAACTGAAGTACATATATATATATTTTTTTTTTAGACAAAAGTAATAAGGATTGGGAATAACTTTTTGTTCTGAACCTGCTTTAACATTTATTGGCTCTTTATGTCACATGCTTCAGAATTTATTCCACCATTTGTCTGTTTAACAAAGTTACATCTGTCACGCTGATGGAAACATAAACGAATCATCACTTCCAACTGTTACCACCTCAACAATGTAGATTGAAATCAGTCTTGGTAATGGTAATAAAATAATGGTGGCTTATTAGAAAATAATTAAGCAAGCACATAGAAGCTGAAGTGGTGAGCTTCTTCAGATGATACAAAGAGCAGAAAACAACTCAGATATTTGTATTTTAAATGGAGCGGACCTTTTCACTTCCAACCTGAACCTGAGTTTTTCCTGCCCATATTTTGCAGTAAAATGGAAGATTTGATTGATTTTTTGGGAACTCTAAAGATAGTTATTTCCAAAATTTTTGTCCATATGGGACAGTGATGTTTTGGTGGACAGGAATGTTCTCTAAATGATAACCTGCCTTAAAGGCCTTTTTCTGGTTGAATTTGTAGCCCAGGTAGAGGCATAGAGATGTAATAGCCAGGCAGTGGGCAGCAGAAAATGACATTCTTTTGGAAGAAGCTTTTCTCAAAATTGACTTAGAAAGTATTGAGGTTAGAGCTCCTGGAGATATAATAGCTTGAATGACCTTTTAAATTCAGACAAAACTGGGGTTATTGTTTTCAGCCTTAAAAATCCTCAGAGATTCATTTTCCAATCCCGTTGTTGTTCTGGATGACATTTTTTTAACCTTCAGCCCTGAATCTTTGAGAGATCTTTGCTATAATCTTTGTTTTTGTTCACACATGAAACAGGAGAGACGAGCTTCATTTCTTCTGCCAAAATAAAATGAAGTATGCATTTGTCAAAGATAAAATCCTAGTATTCCACATCAGCTGGAGGCTGAAATAATTCTCCAGTTTTAGCTGAGTTGCACTGGCATGAATGATGAATTTTAGAGTTGATTTTAGAGTACTTCTTATTTCATTCAAAACCCTGAATGACCCTGGCTTGTCTTGTCTGAGAAAGCTCGTTGTCTTCTGTTGTCTCACTAGTCCTCTTCTCTTTCACTACAACAGGCCCATATCTCTCATGGCCCAGGTCAATAATAGGAGCCGGGGGAGCACATGGGGTGTTTCTCTGGGTCTCCACTGCTCTTTGCTCTAGCAGTAAAGTCTTTAGCTGAGACAATCGTGGCACAACCAAACAATATCTGTTTTTGCAGTTATATAACAATTATTTTTTAATTGAGCTTTGGCTGTGTGTGTGTTAGTGCCGTATGTGCGCGTGTGTGAGAACAAGTGTCCAACAAGTCCTATGTAAAAATCACATAAAAACGCAAAAAATTGTAGAACCAAGTTATGGTAAGTGCATGAGGCGGTTAGTGCTGGTCAAGTTGATACTTTAAGTGTGAAAGTGCTCTTCAAAGAGGTGGGCCTTGAGTTTGCTCTTAGACAGTCTCTGAGGATAGGACCGAGTTTGGTAGCTCATTGCACCATCGGGGGACAACAGAGGAGAAGAGTCTGGATGCTGATCTCATGTTGCGTTGTGTTGGAACGACCAGGCGTCTTTCAGCGGCAGAGCGTAGCTGACGAGAGGGAGCATAATCTGGATGAAGGAGTGAAGGTAGGCAGGAGCCGTGTGCGTTAGGGTTTGGTAAGCCAGAAGCAGAGCTTTGAACTTGATGCTGCAACTGGAAGCCAGTGCAGAGAAGTCAGCAGAGGAGTGACATGAGCTCTCTTGGGTTGGTTGAAGACCAGACCTGCTGCTGCATTCTGGATCATCTGCAGAGGTTTGACAGAGGATGCAGGAAGAGCGGCCAGCAGAGAGTTACAGTAGTCGATGCTGGACAGGACCAGGGCCTGGACCAGAAGCTGTGCCGTATGTTCTGTCAGGAAGGCTCTGATTTTCCTGATGTTGTAAAGAGCAAAACGACATGACCGAGCTACAGAGTTAACCTGGTCCTTGAAGGACAGCTGGCTGTCCAGCATGACACCAAGGCTCCTGGCAGATGTTGTGGGTACAGGCGTGATGGAGTCAAGCTGCACAGTTATCTGAGGAGGCAAGGAGTTATTTGCAGGACAGACAATGAGCTCAGTTTTGGACAGATTGAGCTGAAGGTGACGATCCTTCATCCATGCCGAGATATCAGCGAGGCAAGCGGATATCCGAAGCGAGATGGTGGTGTCGTCTGGAGGGAAGGAAAGGAGGAGCTGAGTGTCGTCAGCATAGCAGTGGTAGGAGAAGCCATGAGAGCTGATGATATTGCCTAGTGAGGTGGTGTATAAGGAGAAGAGGAGAGGGACAAGGACCGATCCCTGTTGTACACCCGTTGCCAGTTCGTGCAATTTGGACGTTTGTCCTTGCCATGAGACTCTGAATGATCTCTCTGCGAGGTTCGATGTGAACCATGAGAGGAAAATTGGTTCTTTCCAGGTACCCCGGATGTCTCCTACCTTACAAACATGCATGTTAAGAAGTAGTGGTGTTCCGATCGATCGGCCACCGATCATGATCGGCCAATTTCCGTAAAAAAGTATGTGATCGGTGATCGCCGATCAGTGTCTTTTGTTGCCGATCATAAAACCAGATCACTTAAACTCCATACTTTGCAGCCTGCAGGAAGGCTGTGTGGTGTTACTCCCACCTTCCCCCGCGCTGCGCGTGCACACGGTAGCAATTTCAAAACAAACATGTCTGCCGTGTGGAACACCGTGATGTGAAGCTGCATCCTGTAACATGCGCAACGGGAAAGTACCTCGCAGGAGGAGCGCTTCAAAATCCTTCAATACTATGGATCTAAAACGACACAGCTGACGGAGTCTGGTGAGTTTTCAAGGCATTTACTGCACAGAATGAGGAGAATACGCTGCAGCAGCCAGAGCACAGCTAACATAGCTAACACAGCTAACATAGCTAACGCAGCTAACATAGCTAATGCAGCTAACAGGTATGATCAGTCGCCTATATGAGCCCGAAAGTCAGAGGAAGGCAGAGCAAATAACCACAAAAACTATTTTATTAATCGGGCTAGACGTTCCCAGTGGTGGAGGACCCCGGGTTTTACCGACTGCACCCGCACTTACAGCCCCGCTACCTGCTGCCTAAACAGAGATATTTAACCCTTTCATGCATGAACTGTGCCATATGTTTTTTGGAAACAGTAATTTACCTCCAGAATCACCCACAGTACAATGATGCTTTTTTATTTCTTGATCATATTTTACTTTTTTTAATGTATTTTGATAGAATTTTCAAAATTATTAATTAGATGAGCTTTTCATATTTCTATTGTATGGATATTCTATACAAATATGGTAGTATCATTTTTATTTTCCTGTTTATGACTGAAAGAAAGTTTGGTTATGACAATGTATGATTTTACATATATAAATATTCATTCTAGAGTAGGTGACAGTGTATTACATGATTCACTGATGTCCCCTGAAGTGGTAAAATTACAAATTTTCCATCCCCACCCATGAATATACTGGAAAACAGCTGTCAAATAGGTGTCCACTGTAGTGGACGCTATGCATGAAAGGGATAAGGAGAAAAGAAGAAGGCCAAGGACTGAACCCTGTGTCCCACCTAAAGCCTGACTGAAATGGATCGAGTAGGTTGTTGTCATGGAGGAACTGTGATACCTGAGTGAAAATGCCTCGTTGTAGGAGTTTGGACATGAATGGCAGGAGTGAGACCGGCCGGTAGTTTTCCACTTGGGCTGGATCGAGTGAAGGTTTTTTCAGTAAGGGAAGGCAAGGCAGGTTTATTTATATAGCGCCTTTCAGGTTCAAGACAATTCAAAGTGATTTACATAAGCAGAGGAATTACAACAAGATCAATCAAACACAAAATCAAACACAAAATCAAACACAAAATTATCAATGAGAATCACAATAAAATAGTATCTAATGTTGCGCATTCCGCAACCAATTATTCTTCAGAAATATTAAGAAATTAAACCCATTATGAGGCCAAAAACAACACTTTTGCTTCAGCTTCAGTCAGCAGGAATTTCAGACTTTATTAATGTACAAATTTATCAGATAAGGCCTCATTATTATTTAATTGGACAGTATAAACGTACAGAACCCTTATCACTTTATTACAGACGTTACATAGCGTCCTCCCTTTCCTGTTTTTCTCTCTGACTGTTACCGACATAATTAAAGTTAGATTTTTCAAGTGATCCGGATTATTTTAATCCAGTCTATAAGAGATGGTCCAAACCCAAATTTATCTAATGTTGCAAATAAAAATTTCCAGTTTACTCTGTCGAAGGCTTTTTCTGCATCTAGAGAAGTGATTGTGGATTTTCTCTTATGCATAGTGGAGTAATCAATGAGGTTAATTAGTCTGCGCATGTTAGTTGATGAATGTCGACCTTTTGTAAAACCTGTTTGGTCAGGATGTATTATTAGAGGGGTAAGTTTTTCTGTCCTTCTAGCAAGAGCTTTACTAATAATTTTAAGGTCTGCATTTATTAATGATATTGGATGATAATTGGATCGAAGTGTGGGGTCTTTTCCCGGTTTTAAGAGTAGTTTAATGTTTGCTGAGTTCATATTTGGGGGTATGTTTTGTTTTTCCCTTATTTCTAATAACATATTATAAAATGTAGAAGCTAACGTTGTCCAGAATTCCTTGTAAAATTCAGCTGGGTAACCGTCTGCACCCAGGGCTTTGTTCTTAGGCATATGTTGGAGAGCTTTGTGAAATTTGTCTACTGTAATAGGTGCATCTAAATTCATTCTATTCTCATTTCTTAATTCTGGCAGTATGATGTTGTTTAGAAATTGAGCAATGTGTTCATCAATTGGATTAATCTGTGATTCATATAACGTTTTATAGAAGTTTCTAGAAGAGTTATTTATCTTGTCTGGGTCTAACTGACATTTCCATCTGGATCTTTAACAGAGGAGATTGTAGTTTTCTCCTTGTTTGTTTTTAGTTGATTTGCTAGAAACTTCACAGATTTGTTGCCATGTTCAAAGTTCTCCAAGCAAAGTCTTTGCACTAAAAACAGTTTTTTTAATCGGTAATTTCATTAAGCTCCAGTTTAGTTTTCCTTACATCGCTCAAACATTTTTTTTTTTAAGAATCAATACTTTTAGAGAAAAAATGTTCTCCATAACATGGGCTGCACGGTGGTGTAGTGCTGCACTGTGGCCTCACAGTGAGAAGGCCGCCGGTTTCGAGTCCCAAGTCGGTCGGAGCCAGATTCCGGCTGAGGAGGGGCTTGAAGCTGTGGCCTTCCTGTGTGGAGTTTGCATGTTCTCCCCGTGTATGCGTGGGTTCTCACCGGGTACTCC
>JAVQJG010058547.1:0-13792 GCA_036024015.1 Craterocephalus amniculus | reverse complement strand
GGCCACAGTTTCAAGCCCCTCCTCAGCCGGAATCTGGCTCCGACCGACTCGGGACTCGAACCGGCAGCCTTCTCACTGTGAGGCCGCAGTGCTAACCACTACACCACCGTGCAGCCCTTCAATAAATCCCTTTTGGTTAAAATAAATTAATAAAAGTTTAAAGTTTAAACTGAATTCTCACTGTATTATGTCAGTGAGAGAAATTATTAAAATAAATAAATAAATAATAATAATAATAAAACAATTAAAATAATAGAAAAATAAGTATGTGTTAAGGGGGCATAGAGTTTTCATCCATCCATTTTTTTTATCCACTCAATCTGTTTCATCACTGTAGTGAAAAAAAAACACAAGCAAAAAAACCTGTCTTGAAAATGAAAAGGCTGGTGTGATGCTCACGTTGCATCAGACCTAAAAGGCAAAGCCCAGAACGTCGCTCCAGGTCTGAAAAGGAGAATATGAAGGTTTATAAAAAGGGGAAAAATCTCAGATTTTGGTCAAACTTGCTGCGTCGTGTCGACTGTATGTTTTTTGTTGTGTCGTGCCCAGTAAGAGAAGAAAAGAGAGAGCAAGTGTATGGCAGCATGCTGGAGTCTCTCCACCTCTCAGTGTGCTTCAGCCTTTTGTAGTGATGTTCTTCCTGCTGTAGTCCGTCTACCTCTAACCTTTCCCCGAGCTCTGCTTACATTATACCTGCACTCACTTGATGTTTATGACCTTTAAATATGGAAACGCTATCTCCATTTTACATGTTCTGCCTGAGAGAAAAACCACTGTAATGAATACAATTGAGCATACTTTTATCTCTGATGATGTCTTTGCTTCCTGCCCACCATTTTTATCTGACTCATCACCAGACTCAGCCCATTCTGAAGGAAATGCCTCCTTCATGGACGTTAACGTTTTGGTCTGAGGATAATCAAGCTCTTTCTATTGGAACATTTTGCAACTAGAGGGAGATTTTACGCTTTTCTACGACCTCTAGTTATCAGAAACATTCAGGCTGGAACTGAAAGCGAGAACGAAACAGACGGGGACGTAAACGTACAAATTATGACCCAAAAGTTTAGATTTGGTTTGTGATATGTGTGTCTATGCGTGTCTGTGTGTGCATGTATGCATATATGTGCCCTCATCACCGCGTGTCTGAATGGTGTGTGTGCGTGTGCACGTACATGGACCTGCGTGCCTTTCTTCCAGTCCCCACGCAGTCCCGGATCGCCTCCGTCTCCGGGTGAACCGGATCAGCCTGCAGGAGTACGACAGGCTGCAGTACGACAAGGAGCGACTACGAGACATCTGTAAGGCTTCACGACAGAAACTGTAACGGCTATTTATGTGCGGTTTGTATTTTCCACCAAGTATGGCTGGTAGTTCATTTAATTTATGTTATCAATTTGTTAGGTATGAAATTACTTTATGAATAATTTTAGATAGAAGTATTTTATTTATGTCGTGTCCGAATGGCCCGACAGGTGCGCTTTTTGTTTTCTCAGTCAATGTCTGGATGCATGACAGGCAATGAAGTGATTTTTACCACTTTTCACTTAATTTTAATTGGCTTTTTTTTTAGCCAATTAAAATTTGGATAGAAGAAGATAACAGTATGTTTGTGTATGTCGTTTTGGACTCATGAATAATAAATAATATATTAAAAATTAAAAAATGACTGGTGTGCTGCAGGTGTTCCTCAAACCACTGGTGCTCCTTAAAAAAATGAAAGAGGATTTAATTCTAAAAAATGAAAAAATCCAGGTCCAGGCACTCAAAGTGTTTAAAGTTAAAAGGCCTTAAATGGAAATGGGTAATACACTAATGTGTATCAGCTGATGTGTAGTGACCGCCAGAGTACTTATCAGTGCAATCATCACAGGTGTGCACAGGTAGAATTATGTTGCAGTATATTCTTGGCCTCTAGAGGCATCACATAGAAAAGAAATAGTACCAATAATTTAAAAAATGTAATAACTTATATTTTTGTTAAATCATTACAATACTCCCAATATTTGACACTACTGCAGCCTTTTTAAAAGATTGTAAAGAAGGCTTTACATTAAGTCTTTTTCTGCAAACGGTAAATAAATGAACTACTTTCTGAAGCAACAGACCAGCCGAATCTTTGGATGTGGAGAGCAATAACACCAGTCTATTAAATGAATAATAACGCTGTGAGTGTTTAGTTTGTTAAAACAACTTTCTGATACAATCAAATGGCCACACTGTTTGTAAAACTTGGTTCTGCTGCCATCAGCTGGTTAAAAACCTCCTATTTTACAGCTTAAGGTATCTGTGTGTGTTTTCCAGCAATCCCTGTTGGCATCGTGGTGGTGAGAGGAGACTGTGATCTGGAGACCTGCAGACTCTATATTGACAGATTACAGGAGGCAAGTCTTCATCTTCATCCTCATCAGTCTGCTGAACATCACTTTGATTCCCTCTCTGCTCCCTTCATCATTATTTCATGGCCTGCACCAGCTCTTCCTCTCCCGTTTGTTATTTATAGAAGCTTAAATGACCTGTTAATGCAGAACCGCTGTGTCCGTGTGTCTCATGTGGGGAAACGTATGGAAGTTTCCTGATGTTGATACTTTTGCTGCTTGTTAACCTTGAAACCTGTCTGCTGTACTTGCTAGGATTTACACCAGGCGCCATCTACTGGCCACAGAGTGCACTACCAGGTACATGACTGACCTCGTCTGTTTCTGAGAGCAGAAAAGACACTGGTGTAATATTTGTTATATTTTTAGCTGCTTTGTCAGATACTTAGAAAAATTAAGGGTATTCTAGAGAAAAAACGCCTCTAAAATGAAATACTTTTCACAGAAAGAAAAACTGCACTCAGTAAAGTTCATTTACTCTCATTAAGCTCTTGTCTTATACAGGTTTATTCATATAAAAAAGTAAAGTGAAACAAAACCTCCAATGATTATTTTTTATCATTACAGACAGTATGAGACCAATATTTTTTTAGGTTTCATTGATATACTGTACATGTAGTTTATATTTTATGCCTGAAACATCTTCCAGAAGTTAAACCTTCCCACAACACTTAAAATACGAGGAACATGATGGAAAATATGCAAAACCCTCCACAGTATTCTGGCTTGTTTAAACACTTTTATACTTTTTTAGTACATATTTTTAAAAATAAAGATCCTTGGTTTTTTATGTTGCTAATTTAACTAAATGAAAATAAAATAGTATATATGTAAATAAAAAAAGATGCATATTAGTTAAAGTCAAAGGTAATCGAAGAACTACTTTTAGTTTCCTTTCTCTTTCTTTTTCTTCCTTTCTTTCATTTCTTGCTTTCGTTTCTTTCTTTCCTTTTCTTTTTTTCTTTCTTTCTTCTGTATGTTTCTTACTGGTTCATACTTTCTGATCAGAGCTCTTGTAGTGACGTTGTCTGGTTGTCCTGTGTGTCTCCTCCATCTTACTTGCTCTGTTGCTTCAAAATAAAACTCTTCTTTTCTCTTTAATTTCTGATTAATTCTGAATTTTTGCAAACCTTTTTACATCAGCTGATTGTTTCATAAAGAGCCAGATAAGTGACAGTGTGTCTGCCTGCAGGACGAGAGCAGAGGCATTCCCAGGACCAGTTCGTCCAGTCGACTTTCTCCCAACTGGAGTTTCCTGGATTGTGAGTTCCTGACATACTAAATTTAGGCTTGTAAAAGTATTTGTTGGTGTGTGAAGCTATGATATGAATGTTTATTTGTAGAGCGTTTGTTCACGATGATGTAATCTCTGGCCAGTCTACCGTCATCCACTCAGTATTCATACAAGCCAAGTCAGAATAAAAAATAGCCCAGAAAGAGACCAGATTGCATCCAAACTTGGCTTCCATCCAGTTCCTATCCAGAGCATGCGAGGGGCGACAGTGGAAGGAAAACCTTGCTTTTAACAGGAAGGAAAAACGTCTGCAGAACCCGGCTCAGGGAGGATGGAGAGAGAAACTAGCGGACATCACAGCTTTTATCCAGGGAGAGCTGCTCAGAGAGGAGAGGAGATTTATGTTGAATATCCCTTTAACTTTCAAACTAAGAATAAAGCAAGAAGGGATTGTTTCTTTGCATTTTCTCTTTTCTTTTGAATCAGAAAAATATAGATTTTTTTTAATCAAATAGTTGAGATTTAAGTTAATAATAGTGACAGTGAAATGGTCAAAATTGGAACCAGCTGCAGGATAACAAACCCTTTCTTTTGGTATTACATGCCCAAACCACTTAGTAGAGACGGTTCAGGCAGGTTTATTTAATCAATTCTTTACTAAGATTCATGATAATCTCTACCTAATTTTGCTCTACCAAACGGTAGAGCAGGAAGACAAAGGGATATGCCATATTTCATACATGCATTCATCATTCAGATTCCCAGTGATCCCAGCATAATGATGGCACCACCAGGCTTTACTGTGGTCTCAGTGTGATAACAGGTGATACAGTTTGATGGTCAAAGAGTTGGTTTTTAGTTTAATGTGACTCTGGACCCTCTTCCATATGATATTTCTCAGTGGACTTTATTCCCTGACAGTGATCTCTAGTGGAGCTTTCCAGCTCCTTCAGAGTTGCCTGTGGTCTCTGATTAATGTCCTCTTTGCCTGGTATGTATGTTTTGGTGGGTGGATGGATTTAATGCAGCTCTTTGGAATTTTTTTGTAGCCCAACTCTAATTTAAACCTCTCAGCCAATTGGTTGGTCGTTTGTCCTTATTAAAAGATTTTTCTCATTTATTTTTTAAGTAAAAAATATTAAACAAATACAGTTGCACAATTAAAAGTGACTTTAATCCAATAATGTTTTTATGTATTTCTCTTCTCTGCAGCCACATCAGCTGACCGATTCTATCGCATCGATAAGGCTCAGGTAAGATCACCTGAGTCTGGATCACTGAGGAGAGGATTTCCTTCCTGCCCTCTCACTCTGCCTTCATCCTGCCCTGTTTGCAGGAGCATCTTCACTTTGTGACAGAAATCTGTCAGGATGAGGTGTTCATCCTGGACCACGAGGGACCTGCGGTGAGCCAGGGCTCATCGACCGGGATGCCGGATCTGGTGGTGGAGCCAGGAGCTGGGTAAGGCGGTAGAAAGTTTATATGAAAAAACGTTTTCAACCTTTTCTAAAGTTCCTGTATTTAACACAGGACTTCTGTGTGTTCTTAAAAGGGGGAAAAAAATTTGTTATTTTATGCTTCAAGTATGAAAAGGAGAAAACTATTACTCTCATGAGATAAACTTTTTAAAAAAAATCCGCTCACATAGATTCTGGAGATAAAATGTCAACATATAGCCACCAAAAGTCAACATTTTTTTGTGTTGTTGCTGTTAAAATTTGTGGTTTTGAGACATTATTCTCAAGAAAACGACTACTGCAGCTCAGTTTGGTTCTTTTAGCCCACATATGACTCATATCAGACTTTTGTAAATGAGATTAGAATTCGACCAAAGCTGCTTTCATATGTGGTACTGTACGTATATTCAGCCTGAGCGGTAATGCTGCTTTCCATCCACTCTGATGTGTCAGAAGGGAGAACGCTGGTCTTTTTGGTTCTCACCATTAAAGTGCTTCCAAATCGATACAAAACATATGAAGCTCCCATATTTACTTAGCAAACACTGCGTGACGTATCACTTCAGGTGTGATGATAATGACATAATCACACAAGCAATCAAGCCAAAACATCAGATTTCAGTAGAAAAAGGGATCTGAGCATTAAGTTCTGCAGTGTGAAGTATGTATCAGGATTAATATGTTCTGTAGTGGATCAAATCCAGTTTTATAAATGACTGAAGCTTTAATTCCTGGGAAAAATGCCAATTTTAACTAGTTTTCATTACACTGTGTCTGTCATTAGATGTCACTAAATCCCACACAGTCAGCCTTCAGCGATATAAGATGGGATGATGTTCGGATTCTTTCCCACATTCTTGCCTCAATTTCCACCGAAGATGTGTTAAATAATGTTCAAACAACAGATTTTTAAGATAAAAAAAGATGTTAAAACTTGAATATTTTTAATATTTTTAATAAAACAGTCCTGAGTAAATCCGAATTTACATGGAATAGTAAATCAAGCTCAGAAATAAGAAATATAATCTTTTAAATCAGTATTTTAAGGCAAGATCCCGTAGCAACAAAACAAATATTAGTTATCTGACAAAGAAAACAACAAATTCTCAAATTTAAAAGGTTTCATTTCAATAAGAATTGTTTTGTTGACTTTAGTGGCAGATTAATATGCTGTTAATCTCCTAAAAAGTGATAGAAGAAGAACTGCAGCTCTAAAACAGGCATTTTTATTGCTAATCAGGTTAGAATAGAAACTTTTATACTTTTTCTAGTTTTATATAGTATATTAAATATTAATAAGTACTGACAGATTTTATATCTTCTCTATGTCCTGCTTTAAAATCAAGTTTCTATCATAAAACATGTTCATGTATTTCCTGTTTGCAGGGTTCCTTTGACACCTGATGAACAAGGTATTAACCACACATGCACAAACATGCAGATGCACATTGTTTTTCCTCTAGTTTACAGAATCTCACCATTTAGAAAACTTCTTCATCGCAGTTTAGCTACGCCCTGTTCTGGGATTTGTGTGGTTTCTGATCAATACTTACAGCCTCAGAAGTAGATCTCAGTAACGCTAGGAGTTTTACAAATTGAAAGTAAAAGTGTTTTTAAAACAAGTTTCAGTTTCATTGAGCACCTCCCAAGGTGATAACGCTCCAGCCAGACATGTCTGGACTTATTCGCTAAAGAAGAATATATGACGATGCGTTTATAACTCATTGGAAATTCTGGGACTCTCCACTTTGTGCCCTTTGTTCTTCTTCCCCTTGTTTTGGATAATAATGGCATTTATTCACCTTCACGTCACAACCTGAAAACCCCAGCGTAGTTCTCTATAACATTCATATGTTGTCTTATAGCCTGCTTTGTTCAGAATTATGTTTTATTTCCTGTAAAGACTTCTTGAAGTTAAGTTACAGTTATGCAGCATTTTTCAGGATACTCTAATTTTCTGAATAGTACCTGTAGATGTGCTGTTCAGAAGATCTTGATGGCTGACACACCAGAAAAAGGATCCTCTAATGATCATTTATGTGTCTGTGTGTGTTTTTGCAGCACTTCTGACGGCTGCCAGCTCCGGAGATCTTTCTATGGTAACGTTCAGTCACACACAAACCCACATTAAAGCCTGTGAAACAGTTTTTTTTAACCATTTGTGTTTGCAGAACCAGTAAACAAGGCACTTTCATACAAACACATGATGAACCTGTTCACCATCTTCTACCGCTGGTATTACATAATGTGATCCCACACAAACTTGCCTCATTAAACCAGTCTAAATGGTTTGACCTGCTGGTTTCAGTGGGACATTCCCACTCTTGACGCTTTTATTACATGTCTTAAGTAATCACACACATACAGTGTTTATTGCTGAACAGATACTAAAATCGGGCTCTAAATGTGTCATTTTCTAAAAATATAGAACACAAAAGTTAACAGCAAGATAAAAAAAGGTTTTGTGTCTGAATAATTAGTATAAAGTTGATTTTAACACTTAAATCTGGCTGCTTTGTATGATTCTTGAGGCCATCATTGCAGTTCCAGTCCAGTCCATGTCTCTTTTCCTTTCATAAAGGATAGAAGTCCCTGCACAGCAGCATCTTCATCCTCACTTTTATAAAGAGAAACAAGTGAATAGACCATCATCTATTTGTCACTGATGTCACATTTCCATCTTCTTTTTAAAATCTGAGTGATATGTAGCTGCATCTGTAATTGGAAATCTTAGTTGAAGGTGGAATCTGAAGCTCAGAAATCAGCATTTCCTTCAGAATAAGACTTCTGTGACGTGTAGCTCCGGATCTTCGTCTCTTTCTACCAGAGATCATCAGAGTTAATGACTAAACGTCCAGACCAATCCTCTTTCTGCAGCTTTAATGAGCAGTCAGGAGGAAATTGGCAATTCAAAAGATTAATTTGGTGAAAACGTCTCAGGCTTCAGAGGGTTCATTAAAGAATTTTTTTTCATTTTACTCTGAAATCTCCTAATTTAACGGTAGAAAATGCAACCAGAACTGGATTAATGGAAGAATAAATTACACTTCAGACTGTTTCAGTGTTAAAGTTTCAGCTGGTGAAGCACAGATCTGACAGCTTTACAGCTGAACACAGTTTATTGCCAAAACAGAGAAGAGTTTATTGCCATTTGTACAAGTTGAAAACAGGTTAAAACCGGTACAGTGGAATTCTTGAGCGTGTCCTTGAGTCATTTAAAAAACCGTGCATCCAGACATGGTGCATGAGGTAAACTTATAAATAAATTATTTTATAAAACAAACTCATCCATTACAAAGAGTAATCAGATAAATGTGTGTGTATACACTTTCACAGTAAGAAACAGGAAATGTGTAAATGTTCAAACCCATAACAGATCACAGTTGATAAGCATCTATCAGGAACGATGCATAGAAACATAGAGGACACAAAGTGCAGCTGATATTTTGCATAAAGAGTTTCTAGGATTACGTTACGTTAAACATAAAAAGCTTTATAGCCTACTGTATAGTACCAACTTAAAACAGCACGGAGTCTTAATTTATTGATCTCAAACACTTTTACACAACTTGCCAGATGCATGTTAGCTTATTTTGGGGACACTGGATCCTGGAGTGTTTGGTTTAAAGACAGAGAAGTGTTGCAGTAAAACAAGCTGATAATCTTTGGTTAATTAACATGCTACCGGTCTGGTGTTGTGTGACATATCGTGCTAATGAAATCAAATGAAGGCATGGGCTCATAGTTTTTTCCTCCGTCGCTCTCCAGCTGTCGGAGTGTGTGCGGCGAGGTGTCAGCTTGTTGGTGAGAGACTCTGCAGGCTGCTCAGCGTTACATATAGCTGCACAGAACGGACACACAGAGGTGGTCGGCTACATTTTGCAACAAGGTGAGAAGCTGCATGGAGCTGGGAACCAGCAGGGCTGCATGAGGAAGGATTAAATGACTCTGTTAGATAACTTCTGTTTCTCCTTCCTCAGGCTCAAAGGTTCTTCTGGATTTAACAGACAGAGAGAAGTATGTCAGAGATCAATCATTTTCTTTTTTACCTGGTTTTTATACGTTTCTACTTATTGTTCAATCATCGAATGAGTGCTTTACGTCTGTTTTTATGCACAGTAGCTTAGAAGACAACTTGTTGACAAAGATTCCCTGATAACCTGACTGTGTGTGTGTGTGTGTGTGTGTGTGTGTGTGTTCATAGAGGGGACACTGCTTTGCACAAAGCAGCCTCTGAGAAGCAGCACACAGTGTGTCGGCTGCTGGTTGAGGCCGGGGCATCGTTAGAGAAGACAAACTTCCAGGTAAACCTGACTGCTGACAAACCCACGAACTTCCTGCAAAGCGATGAGTCATCTCTGAACCGACATACAAATGATTTACAGGGTGTCGGTGTTACCTGCTTGTGGTGTCCTCCAGGCTTCTCTTGTTCAGGGTTTCACATGAATTACAGAAAGTTACAAAGCACAGCTTGCATGAAACAAACAAATAGGAAAAACTTTTTGACGTAAATACGAACTCAACAGAAAGTGATGTGGGGAGGGAGGATAAAGATTGAAGGAATTGTGGGTTTTTGGTATACAAATGAAAAATCCTCCACCTGAGTTAGAGTTTAAACTGAACGTGTTGTGAATCTTTGGTTGGCATGGAGGTAAAAGTATTTAGCAGACGAGCAGGTCCGAATGAGGAACATTGAGTTTTTGTTTTTCTCTAATCAGGGAAACGGTGCAGAATAAATGCATACTCACCTTGTCTAGACAGCTGTTAACAGAGTAATATTCATCATACGTCAGCTAAAATGTGGAGTTTATCATGCTTCTTCATCAGATAAAAGCTGACTCATGCTCTTCAAAACGCCAGTTTATCGTTTCTCATCGACTATTATGCAAAAGGTGTTTTTTTTCACAATCACAGTCAAGGGATATTTAAAGTAAAAAGGATGGTGTCAATGGACATCTAAAGGCTTAACATTCTTTGAATATTTGGTTGTCTTGAGCCTGAAGTTTTTCCAAGATATTTATGTTAAAAAAAAAAGCAGAATTTTTTTTTCTAAAGTTAGATAGCATTCTTTTGAAGTGGACGTTCTTGTCCGTAGTGACTTAACAGGGCAGTAACTGGAAATCACATCATAGTGCTGATAGTGAGAATTTACTTTATAAATAGCTGTATGGCAATCTGGTTTGGGGAAGTTACAAAATGGTTCTGCTTTGTTGCCCAAATGGCCAGCAGCAGCCCGGGTATCATGGGAAAATGAGTTTAATTGCCTTTTAACATGTAATGCCATGTAAGCGTGCCTCTGTAACGACCTGCAGCGGGACCACTCTCTTCCACAGGGCCGCCCTGATCCTGCAGGACGTTGGGCGGCTCTTAGTGGGAATGTGTGAGCTGCAGCATTTCTCCCAGTCTGCAGCACGTCTCTGTTGGAGGCGTCAAAATAATGAATCAGTTGCTGCCATCAGCTTCAGTAGAAAGTAGCCTTTGAACTGAGTTAACATGGCGTTACTCATTATATGTACGATCTTGCAAAACCGAACCGGTTCCACATAACTCAATGTTTTTAGGAACGTGCTTTTCCCTTAGCTGCCATATTGTGTTTTGTTCGTTGTAGACATGCAGGAACTACTCAGAAAATGCTGCATTTCTGTAACTAAGCTTAAACATTATAAATATAGGCTACATTTATGGACATATATAATGTAAATCAATATTTTTCAGCTTTTATTTATTTAGATTTTGCTGATCAGGATTTGCAGCTTCAGAAAACCTCAAATTAAAAAACTCAGAAAATTGGAATATTGCTTAAAATAAATAAAAATGGATTTTGAATACAAATCAGCATCTTGCATCTGTACTTAGTACATAAAATGTATTGGTTTCACCTTTTATGTTGAATTGCTTGAATAAAACAACTTTTCCCGCATAGTCTAATCTTCAGGTAGTACCTGTACATTAGATTTACTGGATGAGTCTCTCATGCAGAGCTGAACATCAGACGGATGGTACCATATATCATATTATATGGCTAAAAGTTCAACCTAATTCTAATTATTCAGCTTTTCCCATTGGAGAGGACGAGCAGCTGAAACAGCCTAAAATCAGTGCAGCTCTCCGATGATCCTGAATAATGAAATTCCTCCCAGAAAGATGTTTTCAGTGGATTTTGTGTTCTGATGCTGATTGGTGCTCGTTCAGTTTAGTGTCTCTTTAAGTCTGGGATGTTTGCTTTTCGTATTGCTTGGAAAAAATCTCTATTTTCGTACAAATAAATCATCATGAACGGCAAACTAAAATGAATCTATTAACTGATTGATGGCCCAACTCTAACCGCTGCTGCTATGGTCTACAAATAACATCTAAAGACAATTAAGAGGGAATGAAAGCAAAAAATCTGACTTTAAACATGGTTGCAACTTGATTTATGACAGAAAGTATCTGTTGCATTTGTCAGATTCATGTGATCGTGTCCTGTAAAATCATGCAGAAGAGAAGTAATCCTGATCTCACCAAGCTGAAACTGTTCATCATTGCTCATCCTGTCAAAGAGAAACTCATTAAACCTCCACTAGTTCCAACAGCTTGTCAAACATGTTTATTTTTATACACAAACAGCAGTCATTATGTTTACTCTCCAGTAAAGGCAGGAGTTTCACATTTCGCCCTGCAGTTCCACCTCTTTATGTCGGTTGCCTGGAGCCTCCTGTCCTAATATTTACTGAGTTGTGGGAATCTCCGGGGATGGAGAATGCTCAAAGAATGACTCACAAAGCAACAATTGTGCACATTCAGCCTCAAATTACAGATGAACTTTAACGTGTGTGTGCCTGTCCTCCAGGGGAAGACGCCCGCGGACCAAGCAGAGGGAGACTCGGAGCTCGCCTCCTACCTGAGCTCCCAGAAACACGCGTCGTCTGCCGCTCACGAAGACCTGGAGACAGCTGTCTGAGGCTAACACACACACACACACACACACACTCCCTCTGCACTCTGGACTCTGCACACGGGCGAAGCGCAGAGCAAACCGGGAGGGAAGAGTGTGCGTCTGCGTCCGCAGAGACGAAGGCGGAGGAGCGTCGGACCGCCTCGGCTAACGGCAGCGCTGCGGCGGAGACGTCAACGCTCCACTATTTATTTGTATTTATTTATTCCTAATCTATTTATTGGTTGTGCTGATTGATTAACTGACTGTCTTTACTTTTAACAGTTCAGGATGCAAGTGCAATTTGACCACACATCGTGAGCTCTGCTGTTCGTCTTGTAATGGAGTCGTTTTGGTCACATTTTACTCTGCAAGACTTTTACGGTGGTTGGAGATGTGTTCAGTCACATAGATAGACTTTGTATATATATCCCATAAAACCTGCGTGCCAAAGACATTACACTGACGTGGTGTCATATCAGTTCACTCGTGTTCCCAGCATCAAGCACGGTTTTGTTGTTTTCCGTATCCTCGCAGCCTTTCAGCCTGACAATCTGTGAGCACAAATTACAGTTTGAACACAACCCCGAAACTTAAAGCATCACAACATATCATCCAGGAACTTTCCCAGAACAACCTGATTGTCCTTTTACAGAAAATCCAAACTTGGAGTTTTATTTATCCTCTGGATAATTCCCTTGCATTGAAACCATCTTTTACTTCCTTCAGTACTTCCTGGACTTTACTTATTTAGTCCAAAGCTTCCTTCTCTTTAGTTTTTATTCAAATCAGGCAGATTAGAAACAGAAAATTAGAGGATCAAACCACAGGATGAAGCACTCAGAGCAGACAGCTCCTAAATGTACTAAGAATAAATTAAAGTAATTGAAATTATGGATTGTAGAAGCAATCAGGGAGTGAATGTAGCACAGCTGTAACTGTGGGGGAATTCCAATCTAGCATTTGCTTTCTCTTCTTCAACTCGCCTTTGTGGTTAAACTACAAACGTTCATCGTTTGAAGTTCTTCATAATTGTCATGCCAAATATGACGCAGCTGTTTCCTGTTTTCCCCTGGAGTTATATATTTTTTAAATTGGAAGGTGTGGTGAGATTTATTCATACCAAGTAGTAAATGTAAGAAGGCATTTCACCTGTTTTTAAAGTGTTGGTGTGAAATATTTGTTTCTTTATTAATCATAAGAAAACAAGAATCTTTTTTGCTAAAATGTACAGATTTCAGAGATTTTCTTCTCTTTTTTCATCTTCTTTTTGAATAATTTAGAATTTTATTCTGTTTAAGTTTAAATTAGCAAAATATTAAATCCCATCAGAGAGAGGAGGCCAGTATCTGCCCAGTATGGAGGGAGTAAACCAGTAAGGCATTCTAGCTGCGTTTCCATTACCCCGGGAACTGCGTACAACTGATAGATCACATTAAAAATGAGAGGATATGCCTCAATTTGGAAAATAAACATCTACAATATCGCTAAAAAGTTCACAAGATGATTTTTTTACACATCAGTATAAAAGTGTATCACAAAAGTGTCATGGCAGCACTTTTCACATTTACACGTCTCCAGATGTGAAGTCGCTTAAAACGGCTGATAGTGGCTTCGTGGTAGGAAGAGGCTGCAGAGGGCTTGAAATGTCTCATGAAACCGTTATTCTGATGTCTTTGCTGCAGCATTTCTGCAGCAAAGACATCCAACGCAGTGCTAATCATGCAGAAATATAGTCATATGGCACATAAAATTAAACAGGAGAACCTCTGCTACAAGCCCATATCAGTCATTTTTGACACCAAAA
>JAVQJG010058543.1:0-10633 GCA_036024015.1 Craterocephalus amniculus | reverse complement strand
TTTCAGAGATTTTCTATTTTTCTTCCGATGAGCTTTTCATTCAACTTTCAGAGCAAAATATGCAACGAAAAGAAAATGTTAAAGAAAAACTAAGCAAAGAAACAGACGTGTGCACAGCTTATATCTGGATTTAAGTTGGTTTGTTCAATGGAGTGCTTAGAGGTCTCCTGGTTGATGCGTGGGTGACAGGGTGTGTGTGTGTGTGAATAGGGGTGTGGATTAGCCAGGCTTCCATAGACAAAAGGCAGATGGATTTGCACGGCTCTGGCTTATTCAGAATGGGTAAAAAAGGTCAGAGGGAGAGCAGCGAGCAGCTATTGTTTTCCTCCATGATGACTGCTGGAGAAAACAAAGATCCGTCCCTCACCTCGGATTCATCCCGGGCTTTGCAAAAAGTTTAGCCTGGATCTTAAAATGTTTCAGCAAACAAGCACACACACACAAACACACACCCAAAGCATGTTGGTGACAAACTCAAATGAAGCTACTCAGGCTGGGGAGTGACTTGACACACATGAGTGTGAGATTTGTACAGGAGGTTATCACATACCCTAAATTCATGTGCACAACCCCTCACACACAGATCGATGTAAAAAAAAACTTCATATAAAATGATAAAAAAAAGTTTAAATTCTTATCTGTTTATTTCAGCTTCGCTCCAATATCTTAACAGCATGAACCAGTCTGCAGAAAAATGAAAGGGACACACCCCCGAGGATGAAAATCTTGCAACATTTAGACATTAAAATTTAAATGTTGCACTCCGGCAGCGCAAAGCAGCAGCTGGAGAAGATGAAAACAGCAAATCCCATTAAAGTGAAGGTTATTACAACGTTACAGCGAGATGCAGCTACAAGCTGGGCCGGGATGCACGTCAGTCACTGTCTAAACTCCACACACTCTCACCGCCAGCTCGCCTTGGGCAAAAATGTACATGCTGCCTCATTTTCCTCATTTTTTAAAGGGATTAAAGGAAGAAAATAACTACAGATGCAGTAGCATTAACAAATATAGATATATAAATATAGTATGATATAAAGCAGAACATACTCCTCAGCCCAGCTGAATGAATCAATGAATGAATAAATGAGTAGCAAAAGCAGAGCAACATCTTTGGAAAAGATTTTTTTTAACGAGCAGAGAAACTGAACAGCAGCAGAAGGAAAAGGAGCAACATGAACATGTTAACAACTAGAAAATCCTACCAAAAATCCATGGCGAGGCAGCGAAGAGACACCTCCTCCTCCTCCGTCTATTCCCCATTCCACTCGGGCAGCACAGACACCTCTGACTCAGAAACAGCAGCAGCAGCAGAGGAGGAGGAGGAAGAGGAGGAAGAGGAGGCAGTGGGAGGGAGTTTCATCCTCCCTTCATCCTCTTTCCCTCACTTGAAAATATTTGGGGGGAATAAAGAAAAAAAAGTTCCTGGGCTTCCTCTCCGCCATTTTTCTGCCAATTGCCTCAAATGATGTTTAAAAAAAAAAAAAAAAGAGGATAAAAAGAGGGGAAATGCAGCAGTGGATTTCTCTCCGTTTTTTTTTTTCCTTACTTGATGCAATTCAGCGCACGCTTAAAGAGGAAGAGGAGCAGAGGAGTTGAGTGAGATGACCGGCAGCCTCCGCCGCTTCCACCGAGATGATTTTTTTTCTGTTTTCCACTTTTTTTTTTTTTTTTAAAGAGAGAGAGAGAGATTACAAAGTGCACTGTGGGGCTCCTCCTTATATTCCTCCCATCCTTCCCCTCCATTCCCGGCCCTGTCTACAGCACATGTCACCTCCCCTCGTTGCTATGGCAACGGCTCCACATGTTGCCGACAGGAGGTGAGAGGAAGAGGAGTTTAGGAAAAGAGAGTAACGGCGGGGGTAGGGGCAGAAAAAAAAAAAGATGAGGAGAGAGCGAGGATGGAAAAAAAAATGGAGAGAAGGAAAAAAAACGAGAGGAGACGGAGAGGAACGGGATGAGGCTGTGAGGGAAAGATTAGAGGGGAAAGGGGAAAGGAGAAGAAAAAACATCCGTCTTTACAACAAATTCAGACGAGCTGAGTCTAAAATGCGAGGCCACTTTCTCCGGTTTCGCTGGAAGCAAACTGAAATATCTCCAGGCAGATCTGCAGGAGAAAAAAACCTGCTTTTGCTCCGTTCAAGAGAATTAAACGGACTAAACATTTCTCTGAGAAATAAGCCGAATTATCCACACATGCACTGCAGTGCTTCTTCACTTCACTGTTATTAGATTCTATGACTTTATTAGATACACTTACTTAAAATATGGTATGCATCCTCACAGAGGAAGAAAAATAAGTCAAGATTTGATTAAAATGGCTCTTTATCTGAATTTAAAATCCATTTATAATCAGTTCAGCTGGGAAATGATCAGCAGTTCATATGCTCATAACTAAAAACACACACCCGACATATACATTTACACCCCACTGGTCACATCCAAGACAATGTGGAGTTCAGCGTCTTGCCCAAGAAAACATTGAAATGCAGACTGGAAACCAGATGAAACAACTGGCCATTAGTTTGGCTGCTTTATATCCTGACCAACCGTCTCACCCAAACGATAATCACAATCATGTAAACTATGATTTACAGAAAAAAAAATCTGGTTTCATCTATGTGGAGCTGTTCTTCTGTCTTTACATATTGAAGAAATGTAATCTTTTAAGAATAAAACTGTATAAAACATACTGTATAAAGTCATGTCGACATACAACCGATAGCTACCAAAGACTGGATCTCAGGCACCTTGTTACCAGCAGCTTCTTGCAATGGTACATCATTCGTTAATATTCTTTTTTCTGGATCAATGATATAACGCCAGTGGCATGCATAGCATGTCTCACGTTGTGTTACAAAGAAGAAAAGGGGAACAAAAAAGTGAACAGAATGAATTTCCAGCCTGAGAGATGTAAATCTGAAAGGGAAGTCCTTCAGATGTTGGGAATAAATCCAGCAAAGACTCAACCTAAAGATCCATCTGTACTGCCGGATTAAGCTTCTTATTTTGTCATTTTGACTTTTCTGAACTTTCTCTTGTGTTACAGTGTCGAACAACCAGCAGACAAGTGAGTGGCACCATCTTTTTAATCCCAAAAACACATGTTTGAGTTTTCCAGTGACTCTCCACATTCAGTTTCCATAGTGCTGAAAACAATTGGTTTCAGAGTTTCTTCTGCAGTGGTATTTTAGTGGCGTCTCCAGGGGGTGCACATTTCATCTCACAAGAAGAAATGTGCACAGTTTAGGTAGAACCAGCAACTCATCCAGTGTCATAAGAAATGCTTCTTAAGCTGTGAGGGAAAAGCCACATTTGATCAAATCCCTGAAGGAAACGACGGCTCTTGATTTTTGGGAAGCGGTCACAGAGTTATGCCAGTGTTTGTACCGGTACTTCACAGAAAACTGCTGGATGAACGAGGGCCAATACAACAGGGGATTTGCGACCAGGCTTTTGCTGAAAGGAGGTTCGTACGATCAAGGACCACGTTTCCAAACCCGAGCCACAAGCTGTGAGTAAAACCGATTTTTTTCATCATCAGCAATGTGTGAAGAACTGTCAAACTAGCATAGTGTTCGCAAGTACCATCAGTACCTTATATATTTCTAGGCAGCCTTTTCCATCTCTGCTGGGATTGTGCTACATTTGCCACATGTACACTAAATGTGCAACAATGCATGATATTGTATCGAATTGTTCAATATAGGGTGCGTACCGAACTATGAGCACTGTATCGTTTTTCCAGCGAATAATACATTTTTATGAACTCGTCCTCTGATGATGCATCAGTGTTGAAAGTTCAGTGGATCTGTGCTCAGCTGAGCGTCTCCAACATGCATTAGCATGAAGCAGGGATCACGTTAACAGAAAATTTTCTGTCTTTAATTGTTTTTATTACATGGATTATGGAAAAATCTTAAGACCATCTGTCATTTAGAGAGATTACATCATTGGATTAAGAAACTGTTCTTAAGTATTTAAACAAATACTTGTGATTAATATAAAAACACCAGTTAAAAAAAGCATTAAAATTCTTTTTTTGTATTGAAAAAATATCAAACAGTGACACTTGAGTATCAAACCGAGCCGTCTGTAAATGTTATGTACTGTTGCACCACTACTTTACACAGAGGGGAGCACATAGGCACATGAAAGATGGCAAATAAGGTTAAATCGGACTATGGCTTGGAAGCAGAGTGTATTCGTCGCTATGGGTTGCTGAGTTCCCCTCGTTTTTGGGGTTTATCCCATATGCAATATATGCATTTCCAACACATCTGTGCAGTTATACAAATCAACCGCGATGCAACCCTACTGTGCACTACTCTACACTACTGTACTAAGTCGTCTCGGTTCCGGGTACTTTGACACGCAGCACTGGAAAAATGCTCAGGTGCAGCTCGGGGTGTATGACCTTGAAAGAAGCTCAAACCCAAAAAGAGCCATTCAGACACCTTAATGATGCATCACATATGAAATGAACAACAAAACATGCACCTCTACAGCTGCTGAGATGGATCGGGACTTGTAACAGCATCAGTAGATCGCACCCTAAGTGAACACTTATATCCCCTATAGGAAAGATCGGCGCATCACGAGGGACCTGCACTGTAGCAGAAAGATGTCTCATCCTGTGACTGATCAGTGCATCCATCTTTTTCTTTCCTGGCTAATAGCGAGAGAATAACTGACTAATTTATGCTGTTAGGAGAGTGACCTGTACATGTCTACACACATGGACAAACACGCCATTAAGCCCATTTAAAAATAGGGCTAATGAGTTATTAAATGTGGAGTGTGGTGACGGTAGGCTCTCAGCTGCAGCGAACATCAGAGGAAAGGTAGAGGAACATGTTTGCAGCGACTCTGGAAGGCAGGGAAGGATTCTACAGTTTTGCCTTTCATGTGTGGATACCTGCTATGTTTGTGTGCGGTTTTGTTGCTGTGCCTGCATCGGCTCACAACTCCCACCTACCTGTGTTTGCAGTTCAGCCTGGAAGAGAGAGAGTGAGGCTGCAAAGAAAGCAGATGCTGCCTAATGCAGATGACAGGGTCCTTTCTTGGTTAGTGTGTGTGTGTGGAGGGTAGAGGGGCTCTTCAGTTTATCTTTCAATTCAAGCCCCCCTTAATATACCCCTGCAGCTCCTCCACAGACACCCCCACACAGCCTTTTGTCCCTCTTGGTGACAGCTGGAGGTGGCAGGCAGTGAGGACTCTGCTCTACTCTCTGCAGAAGGGGGAGTTGCTTTGTGGTAGATGCTTTGGGAGGGGGAACGGTGCCTTTCAGACTAATTCCACCCCTCCCATCCCCATCCTCTTAATGCTCCTCTCCACCCCCACATAACTAACCTCGCTGTTCTGAACGCAAACGAACAGCTAGAAAGTTAAGGGAGCTTTGGATGCCGATATTTTATTCCCTTCCCTTCCTCTGTGCATCTACGACCATCCAACACACACAGACCGCTGCCAGACATCGTCTGTCAGCACACACATACACACACACACACACACACACACACAACACACACACACGTCCTATCCGCCAGAGATCTTCTGTCAGCACACACACACACACACACACACACACACACACACAACACACACACACACACACACACACACACACACACACACACACACACACACACCAACCGCTGCCAAATATACCTGCTTCAAACTGTCTGTCTGCATCCAAGCTGCAACAACAGCCTAAAAGCAGGAGCTTTAATCACCTCAGTGGAAACTTTAGTGCATCTCTGCGATTTATTGCATCACAATCTTTCCCTTGGATCACAGCTGTGTGATTAACTCTGTTCAGATTGGCTGGGGTAATTTCAAATGAAATTAAAAGGGAATCTTCATGTACAGCCATGTGAAAATATCTATCCCTTTTTAAATCCAATGTTATTCCAGGACACAACAAAAAAACAAAAAAAAACGTAAATACCTAATTTACGAAGATGTCTGCGCAGATTTGGCAAACATTTGGTGTGTGACAATATTTTCCCGCCAACTTGCACCTAAAGACAAATCCAGATGCTGCTTTGTGTGTTGCACCAGTAATGGTGGTGCATCTATTAGCCATCCTAAACACTGTCTGCTCACACGGACAGCAACATGAATATCAGGACTGACTTCATAAAACAGAGCTCTACAGTTATTGATAGGGACATCATATCAGGAGAGACCTACAGTAGGATTTAATCTGTTTTTTATATTAGAGCATTAATGTAAACCATGATCCATTCACCAGAAACTGATTTTAATAACAATTCACATCAGAACACAAAACACAGATCTTGTCACAAGTTATCAAACGTTGGTAAAGAAATAGTTTAAATTTTTTTACGCCTGTAAACTTTCTATTTATTCAGTTAAGTTAGTTTAGGCTGCAGTAGGATGTGTACATCATCCATTTAAAAGAATGATTCTTAGTTTCTGGTCACCATGTTGCCTCGAAAGGAGTAAATACTGTAACATTTCAGTTAGGCAGTAACTTTCAGCAACACCAGAGCCCCTTGTTGTTTAGTCCGTTAGCATTATTAGCATGACAAATGTTACATGTTACACATACAGCTGGATGGTAACATGAATACAGAATTTAGTGTCACACTGACAGCTGTGTTTTTGTTGTTGGGAATAAAATCCAGGGTTTCCTCGGCCATGACAGCAGGTTGCCTCTTCTCATTATGTCCGGTGATCATCCCCGATGCAAACACATCGCCATCAGCGTCAACCACTGTTACAGCAGTGATCTTCATGAACTAAACATCTGATCTTCACATTCATTTTTACCACTAAATTTCCCACTTCAGTTTAATCAACCTGAGTCCTTCCAGATTTACATAGTCAGGAAAATGGTCTGATTCTCATCTACTCTGCTTTGACGTGTACAGAAATGCCACCTCATCATTGCGGTGGGTCTACTTCTGCTATTTGCACAGATTAAGTGCAAGTGTGTAAGTTACGTCAAATCAAGTCTACTTCGTAACATATACAACCAAGCGGGGTTAAAAAACAATACAAAATTACAAAAATACAAAATCCAGAGGAGAAAATTATGTCATCCTCCAGCTGTATATCTGTCTCATCCGAGTGCCATTACACTCCTTTTTTTTTGTTGGATATCAAATGTTTTAACACAGTCTCTCTTTTTAAAAGACTTTGGCAAATCTCGCCTAGATCCTAAATTATTTACTGCTTTCCTTTTTCAACACCACATCTATCTATTCATTTTTATTCCACGATTTCTTACGCAGTCACCTATATGGTTTAAGAGGATTATTTAATATTTATCTCCTGCTCTTAAACTTTTGCAAATGAATGTAGAACTTATTTCTTTTAACAGATATTATCTGAACTTGAATGAGTGAACTAAACAGATGTTTAACTGGCTTCAAACTCTATCATATAGAGGAGAAACACAAGCAATAATTATGTGACTTGTAAAGGGATATGTTGTCACCATATATGGTCAAATGTGAGTGTTTCCTAAAGTAAGCAGGTAGCAAGCAGGTAATTTACATGATGCAGGATTAATAACATGTAGAACTGGCTTCGCCAAATGCTAAAACTGATTTGTTTGTCCTCAGATATTCTAGATTTTATTCATTGATCAATTAAGTGGACATAATCTATGACACGATAATGATGCACTCTGTATGTGCATCAGTGCAATTGCATATTGCTATAGACGCAGCAACTGTATGTCAGATGTGTTTAACATAATTCTCTTTCAGTGAGCCAAAGAAATGTAATAAATTACTTTTTCAGCACATTAGTAACTTTTACTTAATTGAATTTCTACTTGTTTTCAATCTAATTTGTTGTCTGGGAAGATTTTCAGCTGCGGCACCTTGATCTTTTGTATCTCCCCACATCCTTTCACTTTATTTGGACACTTCATCATTCGCTACGCAGGTTTGCAAATTGCCAGACTCATTTTTATGGTTTGCAGGGTTGTATTACATTTCTCTGACCCAAGGACTTTATTTCTTCAATGGGTTGTTCAGCACTGAAATGTGTGGTTTTTCTTAACTTGAAATTAATTTATGCATTTTACTAGGCAGTTTGAAATCGGCATGTTGCAACTGAGGTCATGAACACGGAGCTGGATTATTCATAAAGCTTTCACCTTAAGGATCTTACCATTGAACATGTTGCATTGTAAATGGTGCTGGTATGAATGGGTAGTACTGTACGAGGCCAATGTAGGGGATGTGCTGTGTGAAATACTAAAAGGTTTGCGTTGGTTTTTACAAGGATCTGATCGCAATAGATTTGTCTGAAAGGAGCTTTGTGTCCGTGCTGAATGGCCCTCCTGCATTTAGTTTTTATCTGTGAGCAAAATCTTTAATGTAGGTTTCTTTTTCCGACCACGTCACTCAGGCAGCTGCAAGACGCTCTCGGCTCTTACTGACAACTTAACTAAAAAAAAGAAAATGTTTAGCAAAGAGAGAGACAGAGCACTGACTGGAGAGATTTCTCTACAGTTTGTAGTAGCCAAAGAATGTAAGCAAAGATGCCAACATGCAAAAATCTTAACTTGATACAAACTCACAAAAATACTTAGCTCAAAGAAGAAAGAAAATCCTCCTTCAAAAAGATGAGAAACCTTCCTCAGCTGGATGCAGTTGTGAAGTTCTCCTGGCAACTGATGTAATAATTTTATTGTAAGATTTTTACATCTTTATTTTGATCATGTTTTTATTTTCCTGCCTGAAATAACCTAAATGAAGTGTGCATGCAGATACAACGTCATCCCCTCTTTTAACCAGGGAATCCTAGAAAAAGTTACTAGCAGAAAATTAATGAGAAATTCTGTGTTTTAACATTATTATCACTGAAATTAGACAAATATGCGTGCTTCCAATAAGCAACAGGGCCTTCTGTCTAAGTAAGGTTATTGCTGCTGTTATGTTTCTGAGGACTAGCCTCGCTCTTTGTGGCAACTTTAACGTTTCGTTTGAAGAAAAGAAAAAAACTGTTGGTCTAAAATGTCAAATCTAACAGAGAGAAGAGAAGAAAGAATTGCGACAATAAAAAGGTCCTTTGCTAGAATGTCTTTTAAAAGATGTCTTTTAAACAACCTTACCTTTTAAACAACCTTACCTTATCTTTTCATCACCATGTTAGACTCTGTTTAGTTTGCTCTGTTCTCTCGTTGATGTGTGAAATGTAAAGACTGATACTGGCTGTTAAGTTCTCGGATATGCCAGACCTGCTTGATTCTATTTCTACTAAAACTCACATACACAACCGTGGGTGACAAAGTCCCTGCTGTCATTAACGGTGGATGGACAGAAGTTTTTAGACTAACAGTCTCCACATAATGAGCTCAGAAAACATCATTCATCCCTCAGCTGTTAAAAACAGCCTCGTCTCGCTCTTTGCGGGATGCTTCAGAGCGACACGGACATCAACTCCAGCGTCAGCTCTGTCAGATGGGAGCGACATCAGAGGCCATCGCCTGGATACTCACATGCAGCTTATGTGATATTCAAACGGTCACCGATGGAAACCGAATGAAAGGGTCGCTCTCTTGTTTCCACCAAAATGACAGCTCATTCAGCTCAGGACCACCAAACTATTGTCCTTTGTGTGGGGCAAGATATTTGGGATTCCTGTGACCCACCATTGCTACCCCCGTGAATCTCGCCTCCAAGGATGGCACCCAAGACAAAAGAGCCATCATCCGCATGATATGGTAGCCCCTCAGCCCTCACACCCCCTGGGACATAAATCTTCAACGTACAGTATGCAAGCATAACATCTGGTCTGACTGTCAAACTGGCAGGGACTAAACATTTTACACCGTTTGTCTTAAAGCAACAGTTGCAGCCTGCTTCTTTAGTTTTTGCACAAAAAATGTGCATAGAAGATTCTAACATACTTTAAAAACTAAATAATTTTGATACAGTTTAGGACAACTGGGGGATCTATATGCCACGCGGTAAAGTGTGCAGTTGATTTCTGTTGTGGATTTAAATAAACATGGAGGATATCACACAAGAAATATTCTGCACAGGATCAATAAGAGAGGGGAGTATTTGGTAATAAAGTTGATTATTTTCCACAAGACATTTGATTAGCAAGTGCGTCTGACAACATGATCAAACCGGAAGTCCTTTGACCGGTTGTGATTACTGTGGTTATATCACCCTGAATGGAGCGGTTAACATAAATGTCACAGTGTGCATTATTAGTAAAAACCACAGGCCTTGCGTCTGTTCAGCTATATTTTGCAGTTTCTGTCCTAATGAACATTATTTCTGCACTTACAGCCTTTCATGGGAACTTTGTAGCCTGGCTATCGCGACTATATTGCTGCGAGTATATAGTCTGGCCAAGACTAATAGCCTAACCATTTCTCAGAAGGGACGGTTGACTCACCTCCTTCAAATGTTGCTGTGATTGGTCAAAGCTTAAATCAATCAAAGCTTAAACCAATCACAGCACTCTTCTCTCTGACTTGTGTGTAGCCAGCGGGGCTAACAGACTCTTACCGAAGTCGGTCGGGAGCAAGGCGAAAACGTCTTTCCCTCCAACAAATGTCTCCAGGGCTACTCGTTGCTCACATTTCACAGAGAACTTTCCGTTTAATGTGCTGAAAACAGAATCTCCCGCTGTG
>JAVQJG010058539.1:0-14110 GCA_036024015.1 Craterocephalus amniculus | reverse complement strand
AAAACTGATTGTTTGCTTCAAGAATCACTGATCCAAACTCCGCTGCTACCAGGTAACTTTAGTGGAAAATCTATTATATTCTAATCAAATGATTCCACCAACAAAGCTCCTGGAAACAGTACAGGGAACTAACCAGGATAAAACTTCAACCTTAATCCTGACCAACATCCTGAGAGTGAAGCTTCAACATTTAGATTCTCTGAAGGTTTAGCAATAAAAAATGACATGGGTCTGAAAATGTAAAAACAAACTAGCATGTTAGATACAGCATATAAATGTTCTTTTTCTGGCTTGTAAGTGCAAAGAGTGCATACTTTCTTGTAAATGTGTGGTGAACACAGACTCAAGAGCGGCAATGAATGGGAATGGCTGGTGGAAACACGGTAGCCGGTGATGCAAGGAGGCATGCCGGGAGTAGAGTGGCTGGGTGACTGGCTGGCAGAAAGGAAAGCAGGTGGGAACGTTATGATCCTGTGGCACAGAGAGACCAGGATTAGTCTAATTAACAATATCAACATGAGTGTCAAAAGCTCAGAGCGCACAATTAAAAGTGGCAAAAGATCACGATCTACCACATTGGCTGAAACAACAGCTTGGAGAGGATGAAGAACCGTGCTGGTATGCTGCTGGGCTGATGAGGAGATGGTTGGCAGGTGTGCATGCTAATCAGTAATCAGGAAGCTGGGAGACGCTCTGCGGAGCGCCGAAAATAGGAACATGAATGGAAAATAAATGTATTCAGAAATGTGTAGCTAATTGAAGAATATTTATGCGCATGTTTATTCATCCATACATTTATTGGCGTATTTATTCACAACCTATGATGTTGGTACATTGATTAAAATTTGATCCAAATGAAAACTAAAAGACTATTAATGTCTTAGTCTTAAGGTCTAACAGTTCTTTTTATCAGACACGTAAACTGTCACACATAACCTGACATGTTTCCCCTCCGTCAAGATGAAGACGTATAAAGGTCTTCGGCGTTGTCCTTTAGGCACCAGTGCCTCCAGTCCATCTGATCTTTTCATAATGTCATTCACTGTCACACACTCTACTTCTGGGAGGCTCTCCTTGTCTAGGACACCCTTTTCCTAGCTAATCATGTTATTGTGACAGTGTGTGGGTCCTGTCACCATGTGTCTCCGACTGATGATTCGCCCTGGCCACTTGGTCACAGCGATATGCCTTAGGCTGACTGGCAAGCACGCATGACTTTCACCCGGGAGGTTGTGGGATTGATCCCCACCCGGGCCCTCTGGTAGTCCTGCCACATTATGGACCTGGGACTGACTTCATTACTTTCTAGTTGTTAACCCAGCTGAATCTTTCTTTTTCAGATTTTTTCCTTGTTGTCACAGTGCCAACTATTCTGCAGCAAGCATCAGCTTATACATTGAAACTGTCACATTTTTCATTTCAGACATTGTCTGTGTTTTATTTGTTCTGCTATTCCTGAAATATTGGTTCATGTGAATTAATGGACTTTTTAGTTTAATTCTGTTCACATTTTAAAAGTGCCCCAACACTTCTGAAAAATCACGTCGTTGTTTGTGTGGTAACAAGGTGGGCATCTGCTTGTAAGGGAGGTCTGGTCATTTGGAAAATGCAAAAATAAATTAAGAAATAACTCTATAATTACCAAAATAAATTAATATATACCTAAATTGAAAAGTACTGTAAATGCACTATTCATATCTAAATAAGTAAATGACTAAAAAGCTATGGGTTGTCTATTCTTATATTTGAGTCTGATTTCATTGTATGACTCTTGCATTTTCACTGATGAATTTCTCCAACAACCATTTCATATTTTTTCCTCAACTGAAATAAAAAAAGCGAAAGTTTCAAACTTTCCGACCTCAGTGTGACAAGCTACCACACTCATGCTATGATTTCTCCTTTGAGCTACCACCACATCATGGTCCTCAGCAACTATTTCTGAATTCCCTCCACAGAACAGCAGACTTCTAACAAATAACCCTCCCCTGATATATAAATCCAACCTTGCTGTGATAAGTGAGGATGTGAGAGACAAAGCAGGGTACCGGGGGGTAACGAGCGGGACAGGAGAAGAACAGCAGCTACTGAGCCGGGGGGGCTGGTGGCACAGACTTGCAAGGCAGAAAAAGAGAGGGGAGAATATATGTGAAGCTGCGAGGGATTCTAGAAATATCACCTGTGGCAAATTTCAAAGAGAAGAAGCGGAATTCAGAGGAAAGCGCCCACATAATGTGCGTGTAAGAGGTTTAAAGGTGTAAAGGTGAGAACACAAAAGAGGAAATGAGGGCAGAGAGAGTGAGCAGGAGTGAGGGAAGATGCTGAGGTGCACGGTCTCCATGAGTGATGGATGCTCACTGCTGCGGGACCACGAGGAAAACAAGCGCATTTCCTTCAAAGTGCTTGTGCCGTGTAGCTCGTCTCCTCGTGGAAAGCCAAAACAGCCAGTTTTCTTTAGATCTTTTATCCTGATAAGGTCAAAGAATCCATCGCTGTTCACATTTCCTGCACACAAGTAATATAAAATTATTTCTCACACAGTTTGTTTTAATCACAGACTGCAAACACAGAAAGGATGGTGGGCATGCTCGCCACTTCGGTTTGCAGGAAAGTAAATTAGGCAAAGAGAAAATGGGCTGCTTGCCTACGCTGGACGCCTCCGACGGAGAGGATAATAACTGAGGATGCATAGACATATTACTGCAAACACCTCCCAGCAAACAAATGATTTGATTGTAATATTTCAGAATGTAATGTTTTTTTCAGCCTGAAAGTTAATAAAAACATTAAATCTGCAGGCGTGGGCATGAGCGATGGCGGTTTCCAATGAGATGGACGTGCGTTCAAACTGAGATCCAGTAGGCACCTGAAGCCAGCCTGCAGCAGTAGCAGAGGTTTAAGTTAAAAAGTAAAAAGTCTCTCACATCAGCGTCTGCATTTTCACTGACTGAGCAAACAAATAAAGTTGAGAGGATTAAAAGTAGAATCTACAAACTCAGAGTCAGGCGAGTTTTATTTATGCTGTATTTACTCCGTTGTGAAGATGTCTAATAAACTCGACAACAAACAAAACTAATAAACTAGAACCCCGTAAATCATCAAAACTGATGCATATGCGAACAACATGCGAATGCACACTTTTGGACTCTTTTGATATTCCCGCACCCTGTGAAGTTATTTACCTAGTGGAAATAACTTTGAATAGTTGGTGAGAGTTTGGGGCTGGATGGAGAACACAGGATGATAGGGATAAAACAGTGTCTAAAAGAAGCCATCAGTGGGAATATCAACGGGTTCTTCTCATATCATAGCTGTTTATTTACAATAATGTCATTCAGAATATCGAAACAAGTAAAAATCACATTTTAAAATATTCTATTCAGACTTCCATGAAGAAAAGTTTGTTTACTAAATACATGATTATATTAACTGATTATTTTTCAAGATTTGAAAACATCTAATAGAGTGCATCATCATCCTCATAGCTGTATAAGTTTGAAAAAAATCAAAATGTGATCATTTGGAGTCATTGCAATTGTATAGAATTCGTTAGATAAGTGGTAATATATCATTGTAATTATGATTTAATGTTGCCTTTACTTTTATCAAAGTAAAATGCCTTTTTACGTCTGTAATATAGTGCATGATGGTCAGGTTAACAATTCATTTTGCCATAGATCAGTGGTTCTCAAAGACATTTCAGAAATGTATCCCCCGTGGAGCAATTTCTCAGCTTAGTACCCCCTAACCAATACAGAGCTTTTGGGTTGGAAACAGAGGTAAACAGAGCTATCAGAGCTATCTATACCAAAGAAAACACTTTGAAATTTCAAATATTTCAAAAGGAAATAGCCTACTTCAAACATGTTATCAAAAACTGATTATTAAATTCATGGGGGTATGTGTTTACAACATAATTATGTCCTTTCCTGCTGTTTTTTTTCCCTCTGACATTTTACATTAATATTGCAAAATTCAGCTGAATACTGAGCATACATTTTCTTTATAAACTAAGAGACATATTTTCTTTATATTACAGGATTTATGTAATTCTTATTTTTACAAGTACCCCTTGGAGTGTTCCCCTCTTTTGAGTACCAGTGACTTAGATTCAATTTTAATAAGTCGTAACTCTGAGCACCAAAACTCATGTGCCTCAGCATCTCCTCCTCCCTCTGAACTGTCCCTCTGCTTTAAAAACACAACACACTGATGCATGCAAGGAAGCAAGTTTTATTCTCAGTCACTCTTATCTTTTTATATTCATTATTGACAGACAGTTTCTTTTCTATTCACACCTCTCCATTGTCCGATTGAACCACTGTGCATGCTGCTATCTGCCAGTACCTAGTGAAAGCTGTCTCACCAGAGAGGGTCACCGTGGGGACAGCTAATCACATTAGCAAGAGAGCAAGCAGAGCCAATCAAATCAGCTGGAATGGGTTATAAAAACAGAGCCTTTAGCAGTGATCACTTCTTGCAGATAAAACACAGACAACACACATCTCGTAGCTTGTTGTGCTACAGAAAATGGTAGGGAGGGACAACTCCGGACAGCTGGACGTTGGTAGTGACTTGTCCCTAGCCAATTCTATGCCCATGTAGGGGTTAGAAATCAAAAGTATATATAAAAATTAAAGGGACTGCTGAAGCAGAGAACCAATCCAGTTCAAAGCTGAAACAAAGACACATGCAAACAAATCCTGTACAACAAGATCAAACAGAGAAATTATGACAAGATAACTACAAAGGAAAGCCAAAGCAAAATAATAATAAGGGACATGTCTATATGAACCACTGCATTTGTATCTGTGCATTTGCGCAGCAATGTCGTCTTAATCATTTGTTTTGTGTCCAACAAGCAGCTCCGAGTTTCTCTCTAAAAAACAAACAAATCAGGACATACTAAAAGATGCTGTGTTGGTTATATTTGGGTCCTAGGGCCTTAGGGCCACATTAAAAGGCCCTCTGCCTGGTTGTTTATGCAGAACTGCTACAATCAAGCAACTAGAACAGCTTAGTGGATGTACTACATCATAAATAACCACTGCAAAGGAATTCTCTGCAGACCAGCAGCCCCCCCTGTGGCAACATGGCACGCCGAGCTCCACCGCAACATTCATCAACTACTTTATGGGTTTGTGTGTTCACGGACGGGGGGGGGGGGGGGGTAGCATGTGTTTTTCTGTGCTACAAAAGAGCAAAGGGACTGCGTGTGTCATGACATGTGCTGGCCACATTAGTATGGTGCATCGGTGACAAACTGCAAGGACTTGAGGTGTGTAAATGTGTGTGTATGGGGGTGTGTGAATGAGTTTATCCTGATATGGGCTCAGCTGTCAGGCCTCCCTGTCGGGCCATTACCTCGGATGCCTGGCTAGGGTCTATCAAGTGTAGGACATCAACATCACCCCTGTACATGAAGACATACATTTACAGCCCCTCTATCTCTTCACCTTGGCCTGATGGGATATCACTCGGGGAATGTATATCCACCACCAAAGTCTATTTGTCTTCAAAGTGGAAATCGTAGCCCCATGGCAACCTCCCAGCTCGTCTCTCTGCCTCATCTGCGTCCCTCAGGTGTATGAGGTGTCTGAAGGAGAAGATCAAGTCGGGTTGACGCGATGTTTTGGCTGATTAATGATAGCTTGGCTCTTCATACCAGCCGAGAGGCAACCTGCTTCCCTGCCTTGGGTTTAAATAAGGACGTGAAACAACTCTGGGGCTTGTAACAAATCTCCTCTTAAATGAAAGCTGCATGCCACCTTGAAGCAAACTGGTGTCAGGATATATGTATCTACGGAAGCTGTGCTACATTCTAGTTCGGCTCACATGACTGCAACTGTGGCAAGCAAAGATTAGAGCAAAAAGTTGTTGCTGGAGATTTCTTTTTTTATTATTATCTGTAAGCAGGAAATTACCTGGCAGGCATCGGCCTGCCAACTGTGGATACATGGCTATGCAGTGGGATAGTGACTGAGGCAGATGTTTGGCTGTGTTATGACCCCGGTAATAAGACAGACATGTGGCTGTGTTGTATCCAGAGGAGCAGGTGCTGCCACCGCGCTGCCATTACCATCTGTGCTGATGAGATCTGGGACTCAGCACTGATGGGTGTTAGATGGTTATGATCCATTAAAGTAACATATAAAAATCATAATTGTGGAAGCTGGTGGAAAAGCAAAAAAATTGTGTTGTATAAGCTGTTGTGGTGATTAGGGAGTGTATCATAACAAACCAATCGTTTGTGGTGGCACTCTAAACTGTAATCAGTTAGTTTACGGCTTTAAAAAAGCTGAATCTTATTTATTCTTTAATAGTAATCCCAGTAAAAAATACAAATGAGCCAGAAAGAGAGAGGAAATGCTGTTTGCCTCTTCTTGGAAAAAAGGATTTGAGATGAAAGGTGAAAAGATTGCACAGGCTACACTAAATGGTTGAAATGAGGATGAGGGGGGGGAAAGGACCGCTGTCCCTTTAACGTCCTCTGACGTCACGCTGATGCAGATCCACCAGGCTGGATGCGAGCGGATGAGAGAGGGATGCCGACAAAATGAAACTCCTCAGCACTCATTTCCCAGCCCTCTGCAGGAGACGAAACCGACAGACGCCGCGTGTAGAACAATAAAAATACAGTGGACTGACACCTCACCTTCACCTCCAGGTGAGCGCGAGACCGCTGTCAGCGCCGGAAACGCAACACATTTTGGCCAGAAAAGCGACCGTATTGAGGTCAAAAGAAAGCGTTGCCAGGGCGACCAGCTTGCTGGGGAGGACACTGCGGCGCGCGTCGGCGGGGGTGACGAGCGTGCCGGCGTGCTTGCGAGCATGCGCACGTGCGCGCGCCAGCGACGGGCCAGCTGAGGCAGTCGCGGCATCCTCATAGCAGCAGCGGCGGTAACAGCGGCAGCACAGCGTCTTCTCACGAGACAGCTCGGAGCCCCGCGCGCGCCGTGTGTCCACCTTTTGGGAAGACTCGCACCGTGACTTCACGGCGGTGTCAGGTTCTCCACGAAGGAATTTATTGTGGATTTTACCGACGACGACTCAAACAGAGTGAGAGCCGGAACGAACTGAGTAGCTCGTGCAGCTGCGAGCGCTGGTCAGCACAGGTGATACTCCCCGCAGACGTGCGGAATGACGGGCTTGTTTTTTCTTGTTGAACAGCCTCCTTGTAGCAAAAAGAAACATTCTTCTTACCAGCCTGTCCGCTTACAAATTAATTGATTAAAAAAGGAGACTGAGCCGAGCCGAGCTTCCTTGCTCGGATGGGGAATCATATCGTCCCGAGTTGTTCGTGGTGTTAAACGCTTTTTGGTCTCCACTCTCATATCTCCCCATGTCATGAAGTCCCACCTGCTGGCCCGACTGGATTGAACAGGTAGTTCTGTTAACGTTAAAAAAAATTATAAATGTACATTTTCATTTCCCCCCTCTTTTAAAATCAAGCACTTTTTCTTGCTTGACCCCCCAACCCTCCTCCCACCCCACACCGCCGCGGTTTAGCGAAGAGGACAAGGAGGAGAAGGGCAAAAAAAAGAGAGAAAAAAGAGGAGCCCAGTGGAAATCTGGCACCATATCAACACCAGAGGATCACAAATGAACAGGTAGGCTCAGACTTCCACCGTCAATGATCATTTCCTCAGAGGAGGAAGACTATTTCCAAGAAAACATTAAAAATCTCTATTGATTCTATTGATTTTCTATAACATTGCAATTTTTGAATGTATGTGCTGGTGTTGGAGGGAATGTATCTCACATGTTACTGATGGGTTACATGGTAAAAGCTAATTGGCAAGAACATTAAATACATTTCCCCCAATGTTATGGTGAATATAAACCTACTTTATGTAAATTTACCATTGTATACATTCTGATTTGCTGTGGGTGAATGCAAACAGGCAAGCATCTCCTTCATTTCTGAGCAGATATACCCACTGTACCATTAATGAGGACCTGCACTGGCAAAATGAGGGAAACAGAGGCAGCTATTCAGACAGGGTGAGCTCATCTCAGTGTCTCCCTCCATGCAGAATTCGTATCTCAGTAATCATTCACTCTTTGGACACATAATAGCCATTGTATACTTCCTTAATTGTGCCTAATCTTGAAATTAATTGGAATGAATGCCAACTTTAACAAATCAGACAGAATTGGTTGCAGACAGATACTTCAAATTATGCACGCACACACACACAAAAGTCCTCCTTCACAAGCCGGATCATCCCTCAACTTATTATGAGCATCTCTTCATGTGGTCTTTTTTTCCCCTCAAAGACCCCAGGAAATGCCACGGCCATGGGAACATATTCCTCTAAATGGTCCCCTACACACACACACACACACACACACACACACACACACGCACACAGAGCAAATAAGAATGGGGCGCATTTATATGCTGTGGCTGGTGTTGTGGGGTATTCGGATCAGCAGGACCTGGTAGATGATAGAATTCAGCAGGGACAAGAAGACCTCTGTTCTTATTTGCAGCGATGAGAAAGGGGAGGCAGCTTTGCTCCTTGATTTAGGCAGCTCCAGCCTGCCCTATACGTGCAGCAGATAGGGATATCTCCTCTATTTTAATGGAGGCAGAGGGGAAAAATGTTTGACTGTCCTTGTGCTAAACAGATGTTGTGGCTGGGGAGTTGTTATTTCTCTCGGTGGTGACTGTCTGGAAACTTTGAAGATCTATGGAGATGTTTAAGGGGAGTAAAAGTGTTGTGGTAATGCATTTTGTTGAGGGATTGCAGACATTTATGTAAGGGAGTATTGCACAGAGCGAGAATGGGAGAGGGGGAGACATTTTAGAGCCTTGTCATAGCCTTCACACATAATTCGGTGTTTTCATCCAGGCTTTGTGGTTGATTTTCAACAAACTTTAAAAAAAAAAACAAGGAAAATGTAGCCGAAACAAGGGCGCACTTTAGGTGGATGAGGTTAATTTTTGTGTCTCTGTTTGTGTGTGGTAATCAGATGCATGCAAAACCAATGAAACAATCGCTCAGTGCAATCCCTGCAGGGCAAGGTGCAGCGAAGCTGGAAGCAGATGGAAGGGAAGGCTTCAAAGCGTGTCGCCAAGTAGATTGATGTCTCCGAGCCCGGTTCAGTAAGCAGTCAACAGATGCAGTCGGGTGTAGTGACAGGGTTGGATGAAATGGCCATCGCAGTCACGCTTTCACAGGCCTAAAAAGTCCTAAATGTCAGTTTACCAGGTGCCAAGTTTTTTTATTCCAGCCTGTTTATTTATTTATTTTTTGCTGCAGACGAGTAAGTGACAGCAGGTTTCCCTGTGGGTCAGGATGTTTCTGACTGTGCAGAAAGCATGGTGCTAATTATAGCAGAGACATGTCATCTGTGTCGAAAATCTTCGGGATTATGACAGCTGATGCATCGGCGGTGACTCATCTGATGAATGCTAGTGAAATTAAAACCCTCTTTAAATGAATTAGTAAAGCCAATTCCGGCTCCTTGGGGAGGTGCTGTTGTTAATTTAAGTCTTTTGTTGGGATAAAATAGGCAGGGAATTGCAGAATGTGTGTCACTTGTCGCTTTGAAATCATGGGAGCGTTTTCAGGACTGCTGTCAGAATCATAGCTCCCCAGAAATGTGAATTTGCCTTCTAGATATCAGTCACATTGAAGGCCTCATCAGACAAATTGTGCAGATAACGCTGATATAACTTATAGGGTATTAAATGATTGTGGCAACATGTCTGTTTATTCAAACAAGACCAGCAATGAAATCTCTACATGGGACTACGATGGAGCTGTGTTTTCCTCCTTTTTACCAATCAAGAAAAGGTAGAAGACAGGAGAGGCGTAAGAATTTGGGTCTAAATGTTCAATAATCTCACTGTTGGGATGGCGGCAACGGTTGGTCTGGGAGGGTTGTGTAGGCGCCACATGAGCCAGGTGGCCCCTTATCTGGCAAGTGCCTTGAGAAAATGTGTAATAGATCTAATACAGTGGTCTTATTTATGAGAGGTGGTGCTTTAATGCCATCCCCGACTGTTCCACCTTATACAGCAACCAATAACGTAGCAATGACCAACTGCTTTTGGTCATTTAAAATGTAATAAAGCCAATAATGCAATGACTTGCTTATGATGTAATCATACTTATTGTTGATTAACTGATTGCACAAAATCTTGTATTTGTGAGAGGTGCAGACTTATTTATGAATTACTACATTATTGGCTGCAGTTCTTACATATTCAAAGGCTTTTGTTGGCATACTGGACCAGGGTTAGTCCTGCAGGTTTTACGTGTTTCTCTGCTCCAACACACCTGAGTCAAATGAAATGGATCTTACAACCTATGAAGTTTTGCTGGAGGGACTCAATAAAATCAGGTGTGTTAAAAGAAGGAAACATCTGGAAACATCTGGGCAGCTCCCTGGGACTGAAGACGCCAACCTCTGTTCTTATTACATTGGAGGCAAAATGTTGTTACAAGAAATGTAAAATCTGAGTTATGGTGTGTCAGACCTGTAGGTAAGTCATGGAAGAAGAAAACCATTAGTTCCACATAACCTTGTTTTGCTGTCTTACTTTCATTGGCGACAAACAGAATCTCCACAATCAAAATGCTTTATTTGTTTTAAAGTATATCAAGGTCTGATGAATCTCTTCATGCTGTTCACTACATGAATATGCCTCCACTTAATTCTTTCTTGATGGCTTGTCTCCTCCTATGTTAGCTGTTTTTGTAAGCTGCTGCTCTCTATCCATTATATAAAAACAGAGTTTGCATGACTTCCTTCCCCTGCCACTTACAGTATGCTTTTGTAAAAGCGTATATACCCTGCACGACTCCTTCATTGCCGTTAATTTCTATTGATGTCTTCATTTGTTTCTCCTCTCTATGTTTGTGGCAGACTGGTTCATTAGAATCAAAGTCAGCCCGGCTGCATTGTTGCAAAAAAGCTCTCCTTTGTTATGTTGTTGCTATGACAGCCCCTTTTTTTTGGAAGGATCAACCTTGTAAAGATGGTTAATTAGAAGGTTTGTTAGTTTCGGCTTGTTTGGGCCTGCGTTCCAGTAAGTGGTCGTGCACATAAGGTCCTGAACATTTATTTTTAAAAAAATCATACAGCAGTCACCACATGGACATCTGCATTGCCCAGATTGTATGAAACTCTTTTTTCCACAAGGAAACAAGTAAATGGTGTTCATTTAACAGATTATTTCCCATTTTGAATGTGATATGGATGCGGTGCAGCAGGATCAGGCTCATAAATGGGATTGATACTTTCTTGGGCTTTTTTTTTAAGTAAAAAAACTTGGTAGCCACAGTTTCTGCAGCACAGATATAAATAAGGGATGAATTACTTCAGTAGTTCTTAGAACCATCAAAAGATTACTGCTGTTGGAAAGTACCTGGGGAGTCCGGATCCCCACCAGTCTACAAGGAGGCTCATCTGTCTTAGGTATACAGATATAGATACTTCAATGATTCCATGAGGGAAGATGTTCTGTCGAGACAACATAACAGGGGAAAGCAACAGTGCAAATAACAAGGATAATATGTGCAATGTAATTTTATCAAACAGGTTAACTCTGAAAATGAGAGAAAACGGAATCAGATGGTCCATCTACAGCTGGTAACAGGAATTAAAACGGATGTAAAATGCGGATGTAAATTGTAAAACAGCTATAAGTACAGTCAGCGGGAAACAGTAAATAGATTGGAGAGCAAAAGCTGCAAGAATGAAATATGATGCTGTGTCCAGGAGTCGCTGCTATAGATTTAGCTTCTCTGATGGATTTAATCTTTATTCTCATACGGATGAGGTGTTAAGCTGCAAATAAACTGGATTTCTTACATCAGATTTGTGGAGGCAATCGTTTTCGTTGTTGAAAGAATTGCAGCTTTGTTACGTGATGATCCCGCACCAACAAACTTGGAGAAATTTAGCAGGAAACAATGAAAACTGGTGCTTGGTGTTCGGCTTCTGTTACGATCACAGCAGAAAAAAGCCACAACTGATGCAGGTGTAATTGAAGTTGTCTGAAACAGTGTATCTAGGTATCTGGTCACACTGGACTGCACAGTTTCTCTACCAGTAAACTACATATTGCATCTTGAGTGCACACACAACAAAGATTGGCACCACCTGGCAGCATATGAACCCAAAAATAGAAGTCAAAAACACTTACCTTTTTAAGTCAAATGATCTTACCTTTTCTCTCTTTTCCTCTGCTTGCCCCTCTCTTTCTATAATGCAGTATATTTAAAGCCCCCCCCATCTTCTCTGTCTTCAAACCCTTGTGTCGACTCATTCACCAACCTGTGGTGAACAGTGCCGTACTGTCCCCGGTGGGCTCATTAAGGTTGGATCAAATTTACAAGCAGACTCCGATGCATTTGGTTTTCCAAATTCTCCAGCAAAAACCACCACATCGAGCAAACTCCCACCCCCAGGCTGAACCAGAATGACCACCAATTAAGATGGATGACCGTGTGCTCTTTTTCTGTCATCAGAGATGAAAGTGAAATTTAAGCGGCAGTGTGAAGCCACCTCTGAACCTCTGAACCCCCCACCCCCCCTCCAAGTTGGAGTGTGCACGAGGAATGGAGCGTAACTAGAAAAAAACCTGCAGAGATTAAAAATCATAAGAGTTATTTTTCTTGACAGATGATAATAAAGTTGCAAGGCTACAATGGGATTTCATGCTTCCAGGTTGCACAGTTGGGTCCTGAATAGAGAGCATGACACAGATTTGATGGAATCAGCTGCGAGTTGGAGACAGCAACAGCTGGGATTAAATACATCCTGCTTTTTCTGGCCCAGCAGATTGACGTAGCAGTCAGAATCCATGCTGCAGCGAGCAGTGCCGCTCATCCCTCCCAGCTAAGTGACTTCCCTCTATGTCCTGCTTCTATAGGAGTCCCACCTGCATGATTGACGTTTGTCCTTAATACCCCTTCTGCAGTCCTGTCCAGGGATTTAATATATACAAATCTCATTACATACATACATTACAACTTTGGAGATTAATGTTGTTATGAAAGCATGCTTTTTCTTTTAACAGTATGCGTTAGACTCAAACAAAGTGCTATCTATTGTCATTGCTGGGCTCATGAAGAACCTGTGTGAGTTATGCTGCTGACAGCCTCTCAAGGTCGAGAGTTGCCACAACCTTGCAAGTACCCAACAGTAAACCTTCAGCATTGCAAACAAGCTCCAGGTCAACGGGCAGGTAGCCACGCTGCTCTTCCAGCCCTTTTTTTTTTTTTTTTTTTTGCCCCGGATCCATGCAGAGAGAGGAGGAGAGAGTGTGCTCTGAAAGTCAAGTGATCATAGACATTGCAGGAAAATCGAAAATGGTGGAAGGAGCAAGCTGAAAAGCAAATAGTTTCAGGGAGGCAGGTTATGAAAGAGTGTACAGCTCAGCGAGGGAGAGAGACGCCACATTACAGCAGAACTGCCTCCATTTCACAGTTTCATCTTTTGCTGGGTGCTGCCTGGCATTAGAATGGGCTGACATAGCACCGGCACATTAGTGGGAGCTGTCAGCTGAAGCCCTAATAATAACCAGCTGGAGAAGGAGCAGTTAAACGGTAACGCACGGCTGTGATGGCCGACATGCCCGAGTGTTACCACTGTGGCCACACTTTATATTGATGCTGGTGGATAAAAACCACACATTCATGACACACACACCGAGCATGGGTCTCAGTCACTCAGACATAATGAGCCTCCGCGGTGACATAGCTGGTGGCTGTGCCGTAGCACAGGCTTGGCTGTTATCCATTTGATGTCCATCTGTTGACATAAGTAAGAGTGGGCTGTGGTGGTGACGTTGCAGGCATGGCCAGAGCTGCCAGCTAATAGCAGCACTTGAGTATGCAGAGATAGCGGGGTGTGCTGTCCATCACCCGAAAAAAAAATTATTTCTTGGAAATTTTGAAATGATTCTGAATCTTGATGAACAAGAATCTCGATTCTGATTAAAAACCCTTTTTTTCCTTAACACTAATAAAGTGCCGTACCGTACCGTACCGTCCTCTTCCGCTTATCCGGGGTCGGGTCGCGGGGGCAGCAGCCTAAGCAGGGAAGCCCAGACTTCCCTCTCCACGGCCACATCAGCCAACTCATCCGG
>JAVQJG010058532.1:0-12711 GCA_036024015.1 Craterocephalus amniculus | reverse complement strand
TTGATAAATGCATTAATATCATACTTCCGACCAGATGTAATATTGGTAAAATAAAAGGCATTTGTCATGTTACTGCAATGATTACAGTGTCCACACTTATGATTTCCTTTTCTGTTGGAACCACACCCTAGAAGCACTCCTAACATTTTTTCTGATCCAAACAAATAATTACGTCAGATATATGAAAAAAATAATATTTGCCAATTATTTCTTGGTTCATACATCAAAGCATTAAATCATGCTCATATTATGCTAAGGGGCCTAAAGTGTGCCAAGAAAATCTCTCCCACACCGTTCCACCACCAGCAGCCTGAGCAGCTGATCCAAGGCAGGATGGATCCATGCTTTGAGGTTGCGTTTCATTCTGAACCTGTGGAGATGAAATGGAGACTCATCAGGAAACATTTTCAATCTTTTATTGTCCAGTTCTGGTGAGTCTTTGTGAATTGTAGCCTCAGTTTCCTGTTCTTAGCTGACAGAAGTGGCCCTGGGGTGCTCTCATGCTGCTGTAGCCCATCATACTGTGCTCAGAGATGCTGTTCAGCACACCTTGGAAGGAACCAGTGCTTATTGGACTTCCTGTTTTTCCTTTTATCACCCCAACCAGTCTGCACAATCTGTTCTTCAGACCATTCTCAGTAAACTCTAAAATTGGTTATTTGTGATATTAGTCACCTAAATCCTCTTCCTCATACTGATGCTCATTTTAAACTTTATCAACTCTTATTCAACATGTCTACATTACTAAATACAAGATGCTGCCATGTGATTGGCTGATTGTACATTTTCATTTACATCTTTGCTGCTTTAGTAGAGTAATACCATCACCAGTGTGACACTGGCTCCATCTAGTGGAACCAAAGTGTAAGTTTATGGTGAGACTGCTAGGAATTACTGTGATAAATAAATCTGGGACAAGATATTTTGCTTCACACCTTTTTTGTTACATTTTAAAACGCCCCCTAAATAATGCAAAACAGTATAATCCTACACTATTTATAGGTTTGCGCGTGTTGCGTATACTTGTTGACCTGTACATGTAAAATAAAGATATTTAATGTTTTCAAGCCAAGCAAAGGACAACATGCCAGGGGTATTTATTCAAAGACAAAGGAAAATGCAGTCATTGCCCATAACACATGAATTTTAGAAAAAGGCAGACTTCTGCTCTGGACATGCGAGGGCAGTTGATTTTACCTATACATTTAGGAGTTGCAGAGAAATGCCTCAAGCTCCGAAATAATTCAGATCTTTCCCAAATATCTGGCTGCAAACTACCCATTCATGATCAGAGGTTAAAATGGCAGGACTTTTGCTCCACAGTGAGAAAAAAAATATTGCAAGATCAGTGTTTCGATAGGATGAGGATCACACCGTCGATATAATTTCAAGTTTAACAATTTTTTTTCTTTAAATGTTGTAAACATTTACAAAAACACTGTAGCAGACTCTTACAGTACGTGTTCATTTTCATTTTTAAGTAAAAAAAACAAAGGAATCCAACTTTTCATACATCATTCTCCTTCTGCAGTTCAAGGTTTTACAGTAATTCAAAAAGGAAAAAAGCACCATCTCACATCTTTTTTTTTACCCAATTAGCTGTTCAAAACATTCATGTCCTTAAAAACCTGCTATAGCAAATATCATAACTTCAAGAAAATAACCACAAAACAAGTCTTTTTTTATATAAAAAATGATTTTAACATTTTCAGTATAAAACATTACAGATTCAGAAGCCAATCAAACAAATTCACGGTCATTTCAGCGTGGAACTCCCCAGTCAAACGTACTACAATAAAATACAAAGGGTTCTGTAGTTATGGGATTTTCTGTACTTTTTTTCTTTTTTTTACTAATTATGGGAAACATAACAACACAAAGTCTAACAATCACTCTTCGTTTGCTATAATATTAATAATAGAAAAGAACAAATGTGAACTCCTGGTCCAAACAAAGCCCAAGTCCCAAGATTTCTGGTCAACATGGCATCTATGCAGTCTTCTGCTGGCCCTTCTTCCCGATGAGGGATTTGTGGATGTGGGGAATGACACCTGAAAAACAAACCAGACATTAGTGAGATTTAATATTTCCAACTGCAGGGTTTTAATGAGAAATGCAGAAGTGTGACTATGAAAGACATGGAGGTACAGATGATATTGCATCATAACAAAAGGAAAAAGATCAAGGTGTCTCACCTCCACCAGCAATTGTTGCCTTGATAAGGGAATCCAACTCTTCATCACCACGGATGGCAAGCTGCAAGTGACGGGGAGTGATACGTTTCACCTTCAAGTCTTTGGAGGCGTTTCCCGCCAACTCTAGTACCTGGTTTTAATCATAAATGAGAATTTAATTAACAACAACAATTAAACATAATATACAAAACAGTAAAAAACATGCACAAAATGTGGGCAAACTTACTTCAGCGGTGAGGTACTCGAGGATGGCAGCACTGTACACAGCTGCTGTGGCTCCAACGCGACCGTGGCTGGTTGTGCGGGTCTTCAAGTGTCTGTGGATACGACCCACTGGGAACTGGCAGGAAGCAGGTACAAAACAGTGGTTAAATCAAAACAAAAGCGGGTAATCTCTGATAAAATAGGAGGTACATTCAACACCTGCAACAAGCCACAAACTGCCATGATGAACACAAGTATTTACCTGCAGCCCAGCCCTCTGGGAGCGCGACACTGCCTTCGCCTTGGCTTTGCCACTGTCTTTTCCTGCTTTGCCACCAGCCTGCAAGGAGAAATTACAAAAAAAGAAATCATCAAAAAGGAGGGAAAACTGGCAAGAGGCTTTGATTTTGTGCACACATAAGCTCTTGGCTTACAGAAAACAAAAGAATGATCAAAGCTCACCACTAAAATATAAGTTAATGCTTAAAATAAGAAGACAGAAACGTTTGAACACACTAGACAGGCAGTTTTAATAACAAATCCAAGAAGCAGAAGAGATCGCGTCCAGTAGTAATCAATGGCTAACGCTGCAGATAACCGGTTGAACAGTGACCGCTTTCCCGCCAACTTAAAATAATACAAAACCAAAGGCGGCAGTTACAACGGTCACCGGAAATCGCGTGTATTAAACCCACTATTAAATTTACAGCTTAAAATCGAAGATCTAGTTCGTAACCAGCCTGAACAAAAACACAAAAGAACAGAGGAACTGTCAGGGGGACAGTGTCAAAGACCCCGCGTCTTACAGACCAGACGCGCCGCTTTTAGCAAGCAAGTTTTCATTCACGAATAAACAAAAGTTCCCCCTCTCGCAGCCATCTGGGTGCTCTGAGACCACACGCACATCCCACTTCCTTCGTTTTTCTCTCACTGCGACCGTTTCATAAAGACTTGCATTGAAGTAGTAACTCTGTACCCAGCATTAAGCCAATGAAATAGCTAAAGTTAGCCCGCTAGTGAACCTTTCAATCACCGAGTCCAAGAGCACTTTTAAATGAATCAGTTTAACTCTCGGTGAAGGAATTCACTCACACGAAAGAGAAAATATCCCGACGGACACGTAGCAATGAATTATAAACGCTACCTTTAACAGAATGCTGTAAGAGTCAAGACTTCCAACGGCATCGCTATTGATAATGCTAACGCATTAGCTGACAGTTAGCTCTTTTAGCAAAGCTTTCTAACCATGCATTTTGGTCGAATTTTCTCTGTTAAAATTCAAAACAGCACTTTCTACATCTGCAAGATCACTGCAAAACAAATATACCAACCCATGGAGTAATGCATTCAGCAATAACTGAAGCTCACATACCATTTTTTCGCCTCCTTATTTGATTGTAGAACTGAGTGGATAGCAAACAATTTCGCCTCCCGAAAGCAAAGAAACAATAAACCCTTTCGCAAATCTTTTGCATGCGACCCCTCGTGGGAGTCCAAACAGCCAATCAGAGTGCGCGTTGTTACTTCGAATCTTCCGTTTGACCAATGGTCGAACGGCTTGCAGAGAATTCACCCATCCCCCACCTAAGATCATTCTGCCTGCCTTTGCGCACGGAACCAACAAGTAGGCGGGACTATGTGTGGAGTGTCCTTCCAGGGACATATGTCCAAAAACATATAAAATACATTGCTATCGTTGAAATTAATTATTTTATTTTAGAACGACTGCACGTCTAACAACTTTTTATTCAAGCCATTTTGTGCATACTTAAAAAAGTCACTTGTATCCCATGACTAAATCAATCAAAAGACAAATTATCTTAAAATAATTATTAATAAGCAAGAATTTAACACCATCAGGGATAGCTGATATGGATTGTAAATAAAATCCACACGAACGTCATCTAGAGGGCGGTTACGCTTTCTTGATTGACAACAGAGAAGACGAATGAGAACGCGAGCTCTCCATCTGATGTTGTAACTGACAGCCGTTATGACCAATCAGAGCCCAGAGTTTTGCGTCCGGTTTCCTCCGCTACAACGGCAGTCAAGGGGAGAGGAGGGGGAGGGGTTGGGGGTCAAAGATACGCAGAGAAACGGGCTGCTGGTGGCGAAGATGGCGGATGGGGACAGTGGCAGTGAGCGCGGAGGCAGCAGCAGCGGCGGCGGTGGGGGTGGAGGTGGCGGGTTTCAGCACTACCAGCGGGAGCCGGAGACCCAGGAGCTAGCTTCGAAGCGGCTGGACATTCAGAACAAACGCTTCTACCTTGATGTGAAGCAGAACGCCAAAGGCCGGTTCATCAAAATCGCCGAGGTCGGCGCTGGGGGCTCAAAAAGTCGGCTGACCCTCTCCATGTCAGTTGCTGCGGAGTTCCGTGACTACCTGGGGGATTTCATCGAGCACTACGCCCAACTTGGGCCTAGCACTCCGGAGCAGATCGCTCAGTCATCCGGTGGGGATGACACCGGGCCTAGACGGGCCTTGAAGAGCGAGTTTCTGGTGCGTGAGAACCGAAAATACTACCTCGACCTAAAGGAGAACCAGCGGGGTCGCTTTCTCCGGATCCGACAGACCGTCAACCGAGGCCCCGGTTTCGGAGTTGGCGTGGGCGGCATCCCCGGTGCTGGCTTACAGGCCGGACAAACCATCGCACTCCCGGCCCAGGGCTTAATAGAGTTCCGCGACGCTTTGGCCAAACTGATAGACGACTACGGCGGGGACGAGGAGGAGCTGGCCGGCGGCGGAGGGGCCGGGGGCTACAGCGAGCTTCCGGAGGGCACCTCGATCATGGTGGACTCCAAACGCTTTTTCTTTGACGTTGGATCCAACAAGTACGGAGTTTTCTTACGGGTGAGCGAAGTGAAACCCAGCTACAGAAACTCTATAACCATCCCCTTCAAGGCTTGGAGCAAGTTCGGGGGGGCGTTCAGCCGCTACGCCGAGGAGATGAAGGAGATCCAGGAGCGGCACCGGGATAAGATGTACGAGCGGAGAGCCGGAGAGGAGTCCGAGGGGGACGATGTGGATGACGATTGATGGAGATGGAGAGGTGGCTTTTTTTGTGATTTAAGTTGACAACATGATGCAAAGCCCGGAGATAAACAGAAAACGGAGAGGAACGAATATTTTGTGCATGACGAATCGAACTATAAAATGCTAAAACAGCGGAGTAAAATTTTAAAAAAGTATGTTTGACTGAGAAATCACTGTCTATGTAAGAGAATCATGTTCTAAAGTTTAGGTGGATGTTATAGCTAACTGAGTGCGGACTGCAGTAGTCAGCTTCTGTATGAGATTCCCCATTGATTAAGAAAAAATATATATATATATATTTAAATATATATCTATAAATATGTATATTGATTGTCCAGTTGATAACCTCACATGTAGCCCAGCAGATTAAGTTTGGCAGAGACACAACAGTAGGTATGTTACCTGTACCACTTCCTGGTTGATAGCCAATGGAAAAGAGCTCACTCAGCGCTGACCTGTAGTCTGTGATGTTGATGTTGATGGTGATGATGATGATGATGATGAGGAGGAGGAGGAAGTGTGAAGCGTGTGACATATTCAAACCAGCAGAGACAGAGCGCCTGCATCGCTCACCATGGCTAAAGTGACCGGCTTGTCCACACAGTCACACAGTCTCAGCTCCATGGGGCATCACCGGACATCCCCCTCAGCCCAGCGAGGTCCAGTAAAGGTGATCTGTTACAAGCACATGACTCATTTGGATTCGCTGCACGGTCCAAATAAGTCCAAACGACCTCCCTCCCTCCTCTTTTCTTCACACCCTCCCTCCTTCCCTCTCTCTTTCCCCCCTCCTGGGCATCCCTCAGGTGCTGACCTTCTGCTCCAACAGCTGAGGCGGTGAGGCCTGCTCACACGGGGCTTGTTGTGTCTCAGGGCTGGAAAAATCCCGTCTGTATTTTGGGGTATATCAGCATTACCTGTGCCTGTGCATCATCTTCAAGAGGTTCTGGGTGCAGATCTGGTCCGCCAGTTGCTGCAGCCGGGGTCGTCGGCAGCGGCTGATGTCTCCTGTGATACGGGGCCACGTTTGACCTGTGTGACCTTCTTGTCAGAGGGGACAGAGTCAGCTCAGGCCTCTGGCACTGGTCGCAGTTTTCCAAGATAAAGCTTAATATTGCCGGGCTTGAGCTACGGTCTCAAGGGTATCCTTGTTGACTCGTCTAGGGTGCATCATTTGGATCCTCTAATCTTGAACTCAGACCATTAATGACTGAAGCAATATTCAGTCTTGATTGTAACAAAAAAATTAGGTGCTTTTGGTCAAGAAAAACCCACAATGGGGCGTTGTACCTAAAGAAAAAATATATAAATACTAGAAGAGATTTACTAACTAAAAAGATCAAGTATAGATAGAATTATTTTTCAAAAGAGATATATTGAAATATGTCTTAGAAATATGAGACATTTATTAGATAATGCTGCCTAAAGTGGCTTATTTAAAACACTAAACTTGGATGCAACTGTCCAGGGTGATATTTCATACCTGCTTTTTTCCTAACATTTCTTTTATTCCTTAGAGGAAACTTTAAAAAAACAACAACAACAAAAAAAAAGTACAACAAATTGATTACACAGTACGTTATAGCAATTTCTAGAGACAACTTCATTGAAGTAGTTTGTCAGGAAACACATCTCGTTGTCCCCTTGTTTCAGTCTACAACTTTTACCATGTTTTGTCATTTAATTGGCTTTCCATCAGTTGACTTACAGCGCAGATGTAAACATCAGCAGTCACCATTTCATCTTTAGTGCTCCTTTTTAAAGAATATGATACTTTTTATTTTTTTGCATGCCTGCTCTCACATGGAGCTGCCTTGTGTTCTTTTCTTTTGCATATTCTGATTGCTGTATAATGGTATTTATCCATTTTTGAGAGCGGTTTAAAGTTTTATTTCTTTATCGCAATAGACAAAAGAAGGTTAAAGTTTACTTCTCAGCCTAATATAAAAAAAAAACATAAAAGGAAAAAAAATAGCCACAATGTTCCCATATTTTGGGAAATGTCACTTTCATTGTCCCACTTCCTTTTGGTGTGTAAACCTCTCGTTGAATTTTACTTTTCCCACTTCAGCACAGCAGAGAAATGCCATATATTTAAAAAAAAACCCGGGAGCAATAGTTATTTTTCTTTTCTATTGATATGAATATACTATATATAATATTACACATGCGATTGAACTACATCCTTCTTCCTGTACTGTGTTACGTGAAATGGCAGCTGTTTCAGTCATGTGTGTTCTGCTGTAATATTCTACCAAGTTCCTTTCAACGAGAAATAAAAAGAAAAAAAATTTTGTTTTTTTTGTTCAGGAGATGTGTGGTGTTTTTGTCCTCCCCACGAGGTGGGGATCGCTTCATGTTTTCATTATGAGTGTAAAACGATGACGTTATTTCCAGAAAACAAACTATTTCTATTAGTGACTGAATAGAAAAGGCTTTCTGATTAACCCCTTATTGGCTGAATTTATTTACGATAATATAAGAACTGGGGAAAAAAGCAGAAAATGACTGGAATTTAAAGAAAATACAATTGGATAAACTTTGGAAAATGAGCTTGTGAAAGCAAATGGATAAATGAAATCAGTTTTATAAACTTAGAGGCCAAAATTGTTTTTGTGACAAGTGTAAAGGGGTTCATCATTTTTGCAATAAAAATTTAATATTGTGGGGAAAAAATCATACTTTCTAAACCATAGAATTAATTCTTTACATTACATTACTTCCCACACTTGAACAATATAGGGCATACTACTTAGAAAATTAGAATATGTTGGAAAAGTTTTAAATCAGGCAATTCAATATAAAGATGAAACCTACACAATTTATGTACTTAGCAAAGATGCAATATTTTACTTTCAGAGGCCTTTTGTATTTAAAATGATTTTTTTTACTGATTTAAAGCTATATTCAAATTTTCTGAGTTTTTTAGTTTGAGGTTTCCTGAGACTGCAAATCCTGATCAGCAAAATCTAAACACATAAAAGCTGAAATATATCAATTTTGCATACTGTTTGTCTATATGTTTACTTTTCATCTTTGAAGTTACAGAAATGCAGCCCTTTTCAGGATATTCTAATTTTCTGAGTAGTATCTGTAACTTAACTTTCAAAGATGAAATGTACACATAAATAGTATGCAAATCTATTTCAGCTTTTATTTGTTTAGATTTAGAAAAACTCAGAAAAATTTGAATATTGCTTGAAATTAATAGAAAAATGGATTTAAAACACAAAATGTGTCTGAAAATAAACTCTTGCATCTGTACTTGGTCCATAAAATGTGTTGGTTTCACTTTTTATGTTGAATTGCCTGAATAAAACAACTTTTTTCCAGAGTAGCACCTGTAAGAAGGGTCTTCAATATTGACATTATAGGGAACCGGAAGTTGTTTAAAATAATGCAGTTTTGACAAAGAAAAAGAGGTGAAATTTAGGTATTTTACATTTTCCTGTGGTTATGTGAGTCCAAATGTCTGATTAAAGTAACAGTTTTTGGAGTTCATCAGGTCCATTTCCTACAAGTGGTTAAAAATATATTTTCAGTAAAAGTAATAAAAGCAGACATTAGTATTAAGGACTCCAACAAAAAAAATACATATAAATATGTAATTGTGAAGTACACATGATGCTATAATGCATGATGTTAAGTCCCGAATCTGTAAGCTGATTTATAAACTCAGCGTTTCCAACTCAGGACATCAGATGCTTCTCGGGTTTTACATATTTAATTTGAGGGTTCACAAACATCCATGGAAAAATATAACAAAGTTACTCAATCTTTCCCTGATTTAAGTATTTAATGACGTGAAACCATCCATGATGTAGAGGAAAAACGTCTTTGTGCTGGAGTTGCAGACATCTGACAGGCATCCAAAGTAGTAGCAGGACTCTGCAGGAAACACTGCTGTAAATCACAAGTTTGATTTTTGAAAAACTCACATTTTCTTGTTTTTAATTGGCTTAAAAAGTAAATATGAGAAGTGAGATATTTATATATAAAGGATGGTGAAGTGTAAAGCTACAAAAATGACAGAAACTCTACAATTATACTGCATTCACAATCATTCTCTTCTCTTGTTAGCATCTTGGCCTAATATCTTCACCTGTGTAGAGATACCTGAAGAATTGCTTATTTAACAACAGCTGCTTGAGTCCATGAGGTAAAAATCCAGATCGAAGCCTCACCAGCTCCGTCTGACTGGACGGAGCTTGGCGAGTCAAGGCTCAGGACAAAAGTTTTAATGGCTTTGGCTACCTTGACCCTGTATGTTATATGCAATCATATGAATAATACTTTAAATACATATGCATGGAGTTTGGCAGCTTTTTTGTTTTTCTATATGTTATGTTTTGTTTGTTCTTCTAAATATGTTTAAATCCAATCAAAAATATTGACTTTAAAGGAACACAAGCAACAAAACAGGCTTATATTTGTTAACGTGCACGCTGGAAAAGTAATAATTATTCTCTCTGTCAGTAGAAGGCCTTCAGATTTATTTTGTACGTCTTCTTGATTGTGTAATGCTGAAAATAAGTTTTAAGTCAACTTAAATCATAGTTAATTCATGTGAATATGTTGTTGTTAAGCTGTGGGTAACTTGAGGTGGGGGTGACCCACCAATGCTGAGTCCCATAATTCAGCCATCAGGGCCTGCACCTAAACCAGTAAGTAGCTGGTCGTGCCTTCAATATCTCATAGCAGAAAAAATTACTTGTATAATAAAATAAAATGTTTTCGGGAGTACTTAAGGTTGATTTACCTGCAGATATCTGCATCTTTCACAAGCAAATGTTATTTTTTTCTTCTTTTTTCTTCTCTTGGACCCATTTTTCTGAATGAAAGTCAACTCAACATTGCTTTTCAAGCTTTTAATATTGAATTTTTATATAAATTTAACAGATGTACTCATTAATTCATTTGATCCTTTTCTGTGGGTGTGCATAATTAAATAAGAAGCCTGAAAAGCACTCAGTGTCAACACATTCTGTGTACCTATTTTGATCTGTGGTGGAGTTTAATGAATACCCCAACACCAATGCCAGCAGTGTTGGTTTTATCTTTAGGTGCATAATAGCGCCAACCAGACGGGTCACACAGTTCAGCGTCCATCTCCACATTACATGTTAATCAGGCAGAGTGATCTTCAGTGAGAGAAACAGAGGTCAGTATATTGTCCTTTACTTTTGTAGAACAAGATTACAAGGCAAGTTTATTTGTATAGCTCATTTTTAGGTTCAAGACAATTCAAAGTACATAAAACATTAACTGTTTTATGTACCAAACTGACTGTTTGGTACCTCAGTCATCACCAATTAGTCCTGTGACTGAATTCAAGCAATTAAAATGGTCAGGGACAAAGAACATGAATGAAGGTGAGTGAAAAGCTTCCAGTGCCCATAGAATAACCTTGAAAGACCTTCAGAGGGTGAAGAATGGTGCTCAAGGATAATGAGAAAGTCTGGCTCAAGTGGTAGCCCAAGACTTTTGTACAGTGGAGACCTTGTGCAGCGGGTCCTTTACTTCCAGATGAAAATGATGTGATGCCAAGCAGGGCGGGCCACTGTGTGCTCACATAATCATGTGCTAAATAGAAGCGGAGAGCCAATTACTTCAGTTACAATAGGCCACCTGGATCAATGAGTTCCACAAACCAGGGTTAAAATCCCCTCTTATGCATTGTTCCTATTCCATTCTGCCAAAATAAAAGATACAGAAGTTGTCTTGTACTTGTCTTAGAAGTACTCTATACTTTTGAGGAAATGTTTGTGTCCATATATTTATATATATCAACATGCATTCACTGAGACAGGGGTCATCTTCACACAATATTTTCTGCCATTAATTATTTTTTTGTCATTCATGAGTGAAAAATTTGAGGACCATCATTCATTTTGAGATATTACAACATTGGCTTGAAAAACTGTACTTTAGTGGTTATACAAATATTAGTATTCAATCTAAAAAAATACAAGGGAAAAAAAACATGAAAAACAAATTTCTGTGACACCAAAGTATGGAACCAAACTAAACTAAAAGTTTATTATAAGGTATTTAAGTTTTTGTGTCGCTGGGCTAAGGGTGACAATAGGTCTTTGGGTTGTAAAAAGATTGAAGACCCCTGAGTTACTCAACTTTGTTTCCGACTAGAAACTTGAACCCAGCGTCCTCCAAACCCAGACCCACCCCCGTAACAGTCACACTCTCCACATTATATTACTGTTTCCTATGATATCATACACATTAACATTGGCCAAAAAGAAAGAGGATTGCTCAAAACACCTCAGCGCAAGAGGAAAGAGGTGGATGTTTAGGAGGAAGCGAGGCTGCAGTGGAGGAAGAAAGATTGAGCCGAGGGGCAGGGGGCAGTGTACGATGTCCTGCCTAGTGTGGCAAACCTCATCACATAGGGCAAGGTGGAGACCTACAGCTGCTCTGTGTGCTCGGCAAAAGAGCAATCAGCAATTAGCAAGGAGTCAAAACAATCAAAAAGACCAGCTGCAGCTGAGGGACAGGGCACAAGAGGGCAGCAGGGTAGTAGCCAGAAAGCACAAAAACATTTTGAACAAGAAGCTGACCGTGCCATGGAGGACTGCCTGAGATGCTCCCGATGGGAAGAACACAAAGTGCAAATATCTGGTGGCAGAATTAGGGGAAACGGGCTGGATGGTGAGAGGTTTGCACATTTCAATAGGCTGAAGAGGACTTGTGATACTCAGTCACTCCACCAGTGAGACAAGCAAATCCCACCTAAACACACTGCAAATCAACTGCAGTGGCCTGGGCGACTGGAAGGACCTGAAACACTCGAGGATCCCAGTTTACATGCCTGATCATGTGTTCAGGTGCACCAGACGGATTATGCACAAAAAAAACACCAATTCCCAAATAGTTGAAACACTAAAAAATGTGAATAACACAGATTAAAATGATTTCCCCATCTCATTTGCTGTATTATAAATTACTTATCAGATGCTGGAACTGAGACATTTAGCAGATCAACTATCGACCTTTACACACATATAAAAGTTTCTTTAAGCAAGGCACTGGTAGCAGTGGTGGCATTATGGGAAAGTCGTTTCAGAACACCCTGCAGAACCAGGCCATGGTTAAAAGATGCTGATTGAAACAGAACCGTTTTGAACAATCAAAGTTCTGTTCATGTGTTTTCAGAAAAGCAAATAAATACACTTTGATAGCCGATTTGCTTACTCTGTTTTTAATTTAATATTAAATATTTATTTCTGGTGTTCCTGTCTGCGCCATGTGAACTTCATCCTG